>CAKAOH010020610.1:0-86085 GCA_916701665.1 Sebastiscus tertius
GGCATGATACAACACCAAACATTTTATTTTCCAGACAACAGACATGCATCATACAACAATTTACATATAAAACAAAAGAGGGGAGAAAAAAAAGAAAATAAAGAAAAAGAAAAGATAAAAAAGGAGTCCTGGGGGTTATCTGAAAGTTTAAGGTCATCTATTAATTTACAGTTTCAAATCATTCTTCTTTTCTTATAATTTCAGTGACACAGCTCCTTGTGAATAAATGTAGAAATTTGGTTGTGTTTTCAGGAACCTATTCTAAAGTTAATCATTTTTTTCCAATAACGATAATTATGTTAACTGCTAAGTTAAGTTAAGTTACGTGTTCCATCTTTCATAAGCATATCAAAAAAAATCACATTTTCTTTTATTCATTAAGCGAAATTGTCAAATTTAGGAAATAACCTGTTATGAAAATCTTCCCAAAAGGCACTAGCAAATATGCATTCATTAAATTATTGTTCAGTTGTTTCAATCTGTTTATCACAAAACGATCTAGACCAAAACAACGTCTTAGGATGGAATATATTCCATAAGGAGTTTAAAAACACCTGTGTATATATACCGGTGTGTTCACTCTCTTCCTGTTATTGCTTGAAGAAGGTATCTGACCCACAGCTTGCCCTGATAAATACATATTGCACAGATTGTTTACAGATGCTTTTTCAATTTCATACTTTAACTCTTAACTCCAGCCCAAGCCTTTATTTGGCGAGTGCTGAACCTTATATATCGATAACAACATCTAAAAGCTACAAAAGCACTGCCCTCTCTGAATAAGGTAGTTGGGTCGTTCCGTGTGCTGGAGAGCGGGGAAGGTTTTCACAACCCGCGAGCTAAACACAATTCAAAGTGTGAGTTGTGAATGATCTCAAGTCACACCATAAAAGCAGTAAGACTTTACTAAATGGACCTGGTCAATTACTTAGAGCTTCAGAAATAACTTTTGCCTGCGCCACAGGCCGGCTTCTCACATCATCAGCGGGGCCACTCTGCATCGTTTAACTCCCGGGCCGAAAGCGAGTCCCACTCCGCCCCCGGGTATACAGCTAAAGCTTATTACCGAAATGTCCAACAGCAGTTCACAAAAAGCATCTCCTCCATGTTTGCACTTTGGTTTTGCTACACAGGTACACGTACGGACATAAGACTCCCCGTAACCATAGAAACAGAGAAGATCTGCACAGTATATAAGGAATTAATGACTCATAGAGAAGAACATTATAGATTTATAAGAAAGAATGTGGTGAAATGACTTTTTGTTTTTTGTCGCAATAGAAATGGTGGAAGTTTAGGAGCTGTCAAAAACAAATCAGGATGTTTGTTCACCCTATTGCATGTGCATATTTAAATTTTGCGCTATTACTGTATATGTTTTCTGTATATTTTTTTCTAGTAAATAAACCCAAATGTCATCACATCTTTATGCCAGAGGACTTTCCACACCTTTCCTTCCCTGCACGTAACCTATCCAGCAGGCACTTTTAAAAATTTAAAGAAGACAGACGTACAACACACTTACCTCGATGTTTTTCTCGTGTGCAAGCACTCTGCACCGCTGGCTGGCTCACAATAACTACAAACCTAAACCCACTTTGCCTGCGAAGGGGGTAAAAAAACAAACCGCGAAGCACAAAAATCTCCTGTAAACACGAGGTGAATTTTGTCTGCACTTCTGTAGGCAAATGCCGAGGACGTCTCATAAATTGTCAAGATGGCAAGAGGTGGGTAAATTAGGGAGCAGACTCATTACCTGCTTTGTAGAGTTTCCTAGACAGTGCCTGGAGCGAGAGCCGTAAACACACCATTACCACAACACTGCTGCAGTGCTCTAGTCTCTACCAACTCTCTCTTATGAGTTGCTTGCTGCCTTCATGCTGGTTTGCTCGCTGATCCCCAGTCAGACTCCTTCATAAAATGATGATTCTTTTCTTGTGCAGGCTTTTAAGGAACTTGGGTATCATTATTTTCTTTATAAATGCATGTCAGGGAAAAAAAAGGAATCATCTTAAAGGAATAAGTAGTCATTTTTGGGAAATGCATTTGTTTTCTTGCCAGCAGTGGATGGAAAATGTGTGTAAAAACTAGGGCTGTTAAACGATTCAATTATTTAATTGCGATTAATCACATGATGGTGCATTAATCACACATTTTTATTTGTTCAAAATGTACCTTAAAGGGAAAATTTTCAAGTATTTAATACTCTTATTTACATGGGAGTGGGCAAATGTATTGCTTTATGTAAATATATATATGCGTTAATGTGTTAAAGACATTAGTGGCGTTAAAATGAATTTGCATTAACGCGTTATTAACATGTTAACTATGTCAAACCCCAGTAAAAACATACAAGTTTACATGGTTTTGTTGGGGGTTATATGCTAGCAGTTTCCACTCATTTCCAGTCTTTGTGCTAAGCTAAGCTAACCTGCTGCTGGCCGGAGCTTCATATTCACTGTACAGATGAGAGTGGTATCAATGTTCTCAACTAATTCTCAGTAAGTAAGCCAATTAGTGTATTTCCCATAATGTCGAACCAGTCCTTTCATAAAAAACACATATAAATTACTAATAAATAATGGTATTTTTGAATGAAATTAAGCAGTAGGAAAGCAAAAACCTCACAGAAGGAGTTGCAACTACCAGGTCCTGATTAACACTACTCTATATGCGTGCTGAGAAGATACAATCCAACGGCAGTATAACCTGAAATGCTGCAAAATGACATAAGAACTTTTGTACCTGTAATCAAGACCAAATTCAGAGGGCTTCTTTTTACCATTACAGTCTCAAGTAGTTTAACCTTGCCCTCGTTGTGAATAAAATAAATAAATGAATGAAGAGTACAGATCTCAACCTTACACTGAAGAACACGAAAAAAACTCCCACAGACACATTTAAAGCGTGATGTGATGACTGGAGTTAATCCAGAATCTTTCTGTTAAAAAACAGATTTGGATGTTTACCAATTTTTGTATTATCCATGTACAGTATATATATATATACCAAGTGTATATGTGAATAAGTCTAGTCCGTGCCACCTGCGCGTAATGTGAGATGTGTCTTGCAATAGTCTTATGCAATTTTGCAGGCTGTCAAAAGGGTCCATGTAAATGCCATATTTTTATGCACCACGCAAGATAATATAAGGCTGGAGAGGGCCTTGCCAGTGCTTCTTTAAATGCAGAGCACGCACAGTATTACCATTACAAGATCTCTTTACTTGTCTCATAGGCTCTACCACAGGGTTAACACACTTGGCATGCAGAACAGAGAAGTAAATCCAGTTGAATCCAGCTGGAGAACCGTGTGTTTTGACTGAACATGATCTATAAAAGTGGGCTTATTTGTACCAAATATATATATATATATTCACATTTTGTTTGGTTACTTGCGATCTTAAATCTCATTTCACAGCTATAATCAAACACCTTCTTGGAAAGAGAACGCCGTGCGGTTTAACTAGCTGAATAATGACTGAGTGTGCACGCTCGGCTACATGCACGCTCTCTCCTTCATCTGATTAAATCTGTCCACTTTAATTACAGCAGTCATTGATTTAAAGACTGTTATTACCGTATTCATCAGGTGATGAATAAGGCAATAACCTGTCTTTAGATATGCTAGGCTCCTGACCTGGTCAGTAATCTTGGTTCAGGATTAGTTCTGCTTTGTTACGGAGAGTATTGGCGTACATCTCCAGCTGTTAGACATAAAACACGTCGTAGTGATTCTTCTACAGCGCACAGCGGGGTGCCAATGGTTTGTCTTTTTGTTCCAATTTGTCGATTCAAGAAAAGATGTGCAGCTCATCACAGATGGATTGGCCTGACAGTTTCACATTTTCTTTCTGAATGAAGATTAGCGGCTTTGAACCCTGTTTTCTCTAACCAAGGTCATCGTCATTCGCAGGATGAGTGATGGGATGTTTTGGCACCTCGTTCACGCAGCAATTGCAGAAACTATGTAACCTAGAGAAGTCTTCTATAGTTTGTTAAATGGATTGTAAAATAAAGCCCTTTGCATCTTTCCACCCCGATAGACACTACATTCCAACAGTGTTGAGCCTTTTTTTTAATTTTATTTCTTTGGTTTCCAATCATGCCTCAGAGAGAGCACAACAATACCCCTGATGTTTCAGAAAGCCATTTCCAAAAAAGGGAGATAAGGGCGGTTTTGCTGACAATGATTGCATTTCACTTCATTCAATTCCAGCATTTGCAAATTCACCCTTATGCGTTTAACATAATCCCAATTGTAGATTGTGTGGAACAAGAAGACTGCGTTTGAGGAGGAAAAATATCTCAGTGATTGATTTTTCGGGGGGAAGGTAGTGTCTATGAATTGCAAACAGTTGCTTAGTTGTGCAGATCCAGATCTAAAATGTGTCGTGAAATCAGCTGCACTGTGTTTAAGCACCAAGTTTCGCTCAGCGTTTTGCTTCTAGGGGGGCAATGGAGTAGTTAGAGCTGATTTAATGTGTGATTTCTGGGAAGCGTTCTGTTGAGGGTCTGCTTTATTTCTGTCATCAGCGTGAAACGCGTGTTTGAATCTCTTTATTTGTTGTACTAGTACAGGGATTAAGATTGTTAACATTTGATATATATGGAAATATACGTATAATTCAAAAATATACTCCTTCTTCTAGATGAATGATTTATGCACAGATACTCTGAACCAGATACAGAATTTCAGGGAAGAGATGAGGATCATAGACAAAGCAAATAAAAAGAAGAAAATACACCCACACAATGACCTTCCTCTGAACGGAAACTGGCACACATACCAATTTCTTCATTTATCAGGTTATGAGCCTCTGGAGCGGAATACTGCTTCATTAACAGGCTACTTCTTCAGCTTTAATCAGTTCAGAGCTAGTCAGAAATCCTTGGATGCCGTTTCCTTGCATTCATACCAGTAGTTCTGTTGCAAAGCGCGCTAATCCTGTTAGCGTAAGCAATAAATGAGTATAGCTCAAAGACTGGCATTGCTATTGAAAAAAAACAAGTGTTTTCTTTTTGAAGCTCTGGTCCAAATCACACCAGACGCCAAATAAGAGATTTTAGTGAAAATGTATAGAGTTAAAAAACTATTAATATTTCAGTAATCCTCAAATTAGTTCATTTCTTGCACCCGCTCGCCTTAGCCGAGGCCTTTCATATAGAGATGTGCTCTTTTTTTTAGAAAAAAAAATCAATTAGAGAGACCTTTGATAAAAAGCGGTTGATATAATTTTTTATTCTATAATGCGACTTCAAAAGATGGTGGAAATTAAAATACCCCCCTTGCAAAAAAAAACATCACATCACAGCGAAGTAAGGAGTTCTCATCTCACTTGACAGGATGGCAGTCGTGAAAATCAAGACTCGTTCTTCAAATTGCGGGTTTCATCACTTGTCGCGTTCACACATGGAGTTCCTAGAGCGGCTGCAGATGTCATTAGAATTTCAAATTTGAGGGCATCATTTTGTATGTGAGGCGCAGGGAACGTGAGGTCGTTTTTTTTAACCCTCATTTAGAAGAATTAAAAAAAACATTTCCACCTCAGATCATCAGATTGGAGAGTTGCAGCTTATTACATGTAAGTGAACGGTGTGTAGATGTCGGGGGGTTGTGTTTCTTTCGTCATCTTCGTAATGCCTTGAGCGATTCTCCTCGCAGCAGGTGTAATCATCGGCAATTGAGCTTGCATGGTTTCTGGTTATTTGTAGCACTTCACACTCCCATGCAAAAGAAAACATTCTTCTCTTTCTCTCTCCATGTCGTATCCACTATTTATGTTTGCCTCTGCCTCGCACAGCTATTACCAGTGAAGATATAACAAACGCAGACAGCCGATGTCGTGTCGGGGATCAGTAATGCCGGGACGATGAAAAAGCCAAAGCAGCGCAGTATCTCTTTGGCTCAGACACAAGGATAAGAGCCGATGTGTGTAATGATGCTCCAAAATAACAGAGTGAAAGTAAGCTTTTTGACTCACACAGTGCTGTGTGGCCACATGACTTTTTTTTGTGACTCATTTCTGTCTCGAGCTTTTTATTTACTTGATTTTTCGGGCTGGAGCCGCCGCTGGTAATCCTGATCGCCTTTAAACTGATCACATGCAACCTCATAAAGGATTTTGCACATAAATGGAAAAAACATCCAAAGATGTGCAAAACATGGCGACCCTCTCTACTAGTGACTTTTTTTCCCCCTCCCTTGTCATGTGGCGTTTTTCATTTTACATTTGAAACTATTTAGAGATCCTCGTGTGGAATAAAATTAAGTGAAACCCCGTTATTCAATATTAAATAAAATTGTCTTTTTGAATTGAAGTCTTTTTTTGTCTCACAGTGGGAGTTTAAAAGCACTGTCCTGATTTTTATTCATATAGTTAAACACAGGATTCATAGTGGGAGGCCCAGTCTTCTGCAGTCGGCCACTAAGCAGCTCCAGTGAAGCAGCTGGAGGCTAAATGGTTCACCCAAGGGCTTCTTAATGTTGTTAAGACACCGGAGTATAACTTATTCATCTCATTAACATCTTGAAACTCTGAGCTGAGTTCTTGGTCATATCCCGTCACTTTTTTGTGCTTGGTTTGTCACAGAAATCTGTACTTTGGTAACAAAAAAGCAAGTTTGTGACGCTCAATGAGTCACTTTCAAAAAATACAAAATATTCAAATGTTGAATGAATAGACAGAATTGAATAAAATAACATTGTAATCATCCCTACTTCTTTGAGAAAAGCAGCATTGTAATTCTGGTAGGGTCGGGAATCACCAGAGACCCCACGATACGATATCATCTCGATACTTAAGTCACGATGCAATCTTATTGCGATTTTAAACATTTCATGATATGCGATAAGATATCCATCCATCCATCTGCAACCGCTTAAAACTAAGCGGTTGCAGATGGAGCCGAGGCTGGAGCTGATCCCAGCCGACATTGGGCGAAGGCAGGGTACACCCTGGACAGGTCGCCATCGCAGGGCTGACACATAGAGACAGACAACCATTCACGCTCCCATTTACACCTACGGGCAATTTAGAGTCCACAATTAACCTAACCTGCATGTCTTTGGACTGTGGGAGGAAACCGGAGTACCCGGAGAAAACCCTCACTAACACGGGGAAACTCCACAAAGAAGGGCCCCAAGCCGGATTCGAACCAGTGACCTTCTAGTTGTGAGGCGCCAGTGCTAACTGGCAAAAATACAGTTTTCACTCTGTTCATCTCAGAGTTTTCTTTCAGGTTTTCCTCGCCGAACTTTTTTGTTAATTTGGAGCGCTTTATAGCAGTCTTACTGACAAGCTAACATGACATAGTTGGAACCAATCGATTCCTTAAGTTTTTGTAGTTTCATATGATACATTATCTTCACTCTAGCTTTAAGACTAAGCCCGCTAGAACCTCTGAAAACCACAGAGTAGCAGACGGCCGTTGGATTGTTAAGAGGTTAATAGCTTATATAATAAAAGATTGATACTTGACGCCTGTGTATCGATACAATATTGCCACGTAAAATATTGTTATACTATGCTGTATTGATTTTTTCCCCCAGCGCTAAATTCTGAGCTGGTGAATTTGAAAGCTGCTATTCAGTGTCTTATAGCAAAGCCTGCTGCCCATGCTCAGTATTGGTAAAAAATGGTCCAAAAAACAAGGCATTGCTTTATGTAAAATATGTTTTGCTGCAGCAGAACAATAATAAACTGAATTCTGAGCGAGTGAAAAGCATTTAAATGAGTTAAAAGTCGCAGACCTTGATAATATAATAGAGTTGAAGTGGAACTGAAAAAGGGCAGATGTCATTCGACGCAGATTATGTCGCTGATAATGAAAATTGTGAACGCAGATCACCGTGAAATGACATTTTTTAGGCGGTGCAGAGTTGCATAGGTAGGAGAACAGAGAGGGGGGTCCAAAAAGCACGGACCTGGCTCAGTGGAGGAGCTCTGGCTCGTCCTGCAGCGCTGCAGCTGCCAGGTTGTGTTCCACTATGCTGGATGGAGTAGCCCTCCTCTCACAATTGGATGGTAATGAGAGTGACTGACGGGGATGCTCGGAGAGGCTGCCAAAAATAATGTTTTGTGTTTTTCTCTTGCTTGCTTTGCCTCTGTGCCGTGCTGTCTTTTGGTGTGCCTCATGTCTGCCACCCCTTATTTAAATCAGACAGAATGTAGGAAATTAAAATTTTAAGATTAAAATTAGGAGTGTTTTTTAGCAGGGACATTTAGTCATTGCAGCAGAAAAATAGGACAGAAAAAATAGGGCAGATGTCTAAAATGAAATGATTTACACCAGTGAAATGAGCAACAAGGGAGTGCCATCTAATTTACAGAGTAGAGGTGCAAATGCATGTGATTTACAGGTCATAATAACACACAGAAATGTGTCTGTGGAAGTTGTGAGAGTGGGTGGCATGATTGAAACCATGATGGCGCTTGGTTACAGTAGTTGTAATCCTGCGATTACCGAGAGCACGACATTACACGGAGCATCTGCATGAGCCGACTGCAGAACGGTAACAATGAGAGCAATGGCTTGTGAAAGTGGTGTTGTTTTAAACCCCTGGCCAGCGGTTCAGCATCCCGACCACAGATGTGTGCCTTCACTGTTATACAGCCGGGATTACAACATCTGTTGTTGTCCGAAAAAAAAAAAAAAAGGCAAGACCACATCGTTTTTTCCCTCGCTAGTCTCGCTCTTTCTGTCAGCCTGCACTCTGCGGCACTTCTGGAGGGCTTCCAGAGCTGTTGATGTATTTCTGTGTGGCCGTGTCTTAGCGAGGCACATTAAGCCTCACTATTCTTCCCGGCTCTCACTCATCATTTCCTCTGAGCACTGACCAAAAAAGGAAGGAGAGCTCGCCCTTCTAATTCAACAGTGTTCTCGCGTCTCCCATAATAATACATTGAAGATAAAAGTTGATTCTTCCTCCTCCAGTTCTCACCTTAAACCCCCCAGTGCTCGCCTGTCCTGCACCTTTAATGATGTGACAAAAAAAAGAGACGCACCAAAGAAGAAAATGTATTCAAAAATTAAAAAATGATCACGTTTTTGTTGCACATCTATTATCAGATCTGTTGTTTACTTTTAGGCTGCTCTTCTCCCAAATGTTGTTTTTTCTTTACTGATTTTTGGTTCGATTCTTTCCTGCACCTTCACAAAGACCATGACAAGGAAGAAGGAGGAATACAGAAAAGCAAACTTTTCCTCCACAAAGGATGCAGTACCTCTCACAACCACTCTTTTCACCTCAACTCACCTCTCTTTGTCCTCTTATTAGTGTCATTTTGAAAATCGAACAGTGCAGTCATGAAAAGCATCAATCCTCCGAGTCAAAAATCCACTCACAGGTGTCTGTAACACTGAATGTGATGGGAGGATGCATGAACTACATTATTGTTACATTATCAGTAGGGCTTTCAATCAATTAAAATATTTAATCTTGATTAATCGCATGATTTCCCATGATTAATTGCGATTAATCGCAAATTAATCACATTTTTTATCTGTTCAAAATGTACCTTAAAGGGAGATTTGTCAAGTATTTAATACTCTGTAAATATATGTATATATTTATTACTGGAAATCAATTAACAACACAAAACAATGACAACTATTGTTCAGAAACCCTCACAGGTACTGCATTCAGCTTAAAAAATATGCTCAAATCATAATATGGCAAACTGCAGCCCAACAGGCAACAACAGCTGTCAGTGTGTCAGTGTGCTGACTTGACTATGACTTTCCAAAAAACTTCATTTGCATATCTTGAAAATGGCCATGCCAGTTGTTCTTTGCCAAAATTTAGAGCGTTATTTAACCTCCTTCGTGACAAGTTAGTATGACATCATTGGTACCAATGGATGTCTTAGGTTTCCTAGTTTTATATGATGCCAGAATCTTTACTTTAGCTTTAAATATTGATTGTGTTGATGCGTTAAATTAGTGGCGTTAAAACAAATTTGCTTTTACGTGTTATTATTGCGTTAACTTTCTCAACTTTACTTGCTGGGAATAATCACTCAGCTCATAAATAACAGGCCCTGTGGTATTAAAGGAGCAGTGTGTGGGGATTTAGTGACTTTTAAAGTGGTGAGGTTGCAGATTGAAACCAATTTAAATCTCTCCAGTGAACAGAAGGAGGGCTAGAAAGAAAGAAAGAAAGAAAGAGAGGAAGTGAGAGAGGTAGACAGACAGCGCAGGATTGAAGGGTGAGGGATGGGGTATGGGAGGTGAGGAGGGCATGTCAGCTACCAGGGATCAGAGATTAAGCCACTGTCATTAGGGTGAAGTCTGCCAGCTGTCCTGCCCCCAGACGACTTACTCAGTGGCTTAGGATGGGTGGCCTCTTACTTTGATAAAAGTCTAGCCAAATGTCAAGCACATCTCAAGAAAGTCAGCCAGGAAAGTTAAATCAGCTGCATAGAAAGACAATTAATGCACAATTGTGTATTCCTGTTAATTGTGTCCATTTACAGTTAAACCTGCAGTAGGCAATGTATAAATAGTATTTCATATTTGAAAATGTATAAGAGGAAATCTGAATGAGCCTGATAAAGCTGATCAAATTAATAATAGCATTGTTATCTATAATGTACAGGTGCTATGCAGCCATAGCCTGTGGGCTTATGTTTACATTCTATAGTTTAAGCTAATTGTATAATATCTTGTGGATTGGACTAATTACCAGGCAGCAGAGCTAAAGCTCAGTGTTATATTTTATTATTTTCTACATTTTCTATTTTGATCTAAACTATTAGCTAATGTTGGTGTGAACTGTACGTAGCCCCCATCACTGAGTAAGCCTATCTCAGTTTACATGTATGTGTTTAGTAGCTAGTATGGTATGATACCAGTGTATTTCCACTATCTTAAAAACTGAAACCAGCAACGGCCTTCAAATGTCAGCAATGTCAATGCCAGTCAGATGATCCACCATCATTGTCAGAGGGTCAAAGTAAACCGTGAACTGAGATGGAGAAAAATTGCAATTTTAAGATCATGGAAATCAACGAGACAGGCACAGTCTAATTGAAATATAACCTCTATTTCTCCTCTAAATATTATTCTGCATAAGCACTTTTTTTTTTTATTCTTTAAGTATATTTTGATGCTAATACATTTGTACTTTTAAGTAAGACTTTGAACGCGGGACTTTTATTTGTAACAGAGTATTCTTCTGTACTGTAGAATTGCTACTTTTTGCTACTTTTGCAAAAAAGTCATAATAACCTTTTTGATTTCTTAATAGTGCTTTGAGAGATAACTGAACTTCTGCACCTCCTCATGACTGTTTTCAGGCTTTAAAAGAATGTGGGCGGTGCTTGGTATTTCCTAAACTGATCTCAACATGGCTGACAGGTCACAAACTTTCTCATTTTAAAGCTAAACAGTACACTACAAGATGATTCAGAATACATTCGAGGCGAGAAATAGGCCTTACAGTAACAGAATATTGATCGATATTTGATCAGCGCTGCCTAGACCATTTGATCGGAGTTCGCGAGTGATTGACAGCTGCTCAGAGATGTTTTCTTCCGGTCTGTGAAATCTTGCAGATGCCATTAGGAGCACCGGAGGACACAGAGGCACATGATTTTTTTCAAATTACCTCTCTCATGCACTACTGTCAGGATAAAGTGACCGTTTATAACAAAAAATTTCAATCATACTCACTCCAATTCTACGTTAGACAAATGTATTGCACACATTTCACAACCACACACACAGTTTGCAGGGATAACTGTGAGGTAATGATGTGATGTGGCGGCTGAAACGTGGGGGATCATTGTTCAGTAGTGAGTGTTCACTTTAGTTCTCCAGAGTTCGGGAGCTTCCTTATGCAGCAGCTGATATGCTCGATGCAGCGCAGTGAGGAATAGCAAAAACAAGACTTTTTATCAAAATGTTTCCACACTCGCAATCTCTTCCTTCTATCTTTTGCGGTGCACCGCTGTGCTGCAGTGTGCTTCGGCTGGATGTCACACGAAAAAATGAACAGATTGTGCTGTCTGAGCTTCACCATCCCACATTGTGTCACACTGCACCAACTGGGAAAAATCGAGACTTTTAACAATTCCTGTAGTGAATTTTAAAAAAAGAAGAAAAGAAGTGGGTGTGGTTGGTTCGTAGAAAAAGACCAGCCAAAAGGAGAAAGGAATGAGAGAAGACAGGTCGCACTAATACAACTCCCCGTGCTGGAGAGGCTTGGAGTGCGTTCAAGAACCAGAGTGAAGAAAAACTCCACTCACCCAAGTGCCAGACAGAATAGACATAGTTGCTCTCAACAGTCAAATTGCGGCCACAGTTGGCGGGAGAGATGGTGTTAATTTCAAGCCCTGATTGGTGGTATTTCAAGCTGTTCAAAGACAAAAACAAAGAAATGTAGTTGGCAGTAGTAATAATGTCTAGGCAGCCGTGATGGGCAGCTGCAACCCACTTGCCAAGGATGACATTAGTGTTGGAGAAAACCCTGGATTATGTCCAATGACAATGTTTTAACCCATCATTCGTACAAAATATGTGCATGGAAGCTAAAGTCTAGTACGGTGAAAGTAACTTCTTGGTTAATGTTGGGGAAAAGATTATTATTTGATCATAATGGTTAACTATTACAACAGTACTTTGCACATGCACACTGTTTCCTACATTGGCAATCCACAGCATAGACATGAATCTAGCTATTAAGGATCTCCATTAAGAATATTATTCCTATGGAGTCGTGACCAAGCATCCACGGCTAATGTATAATTAATAAAACTATATAATATGCCTTGGCAGCCATAGTTTAGAATGTGCATATCCATGTACTTATGAACTGCTTTACAGTGAGATTTAACTACTTAACAGATGATGATACAAACAACTTTTTTGTATAAAACTTTCATGTTTCAGTTGAAACATTTTATTTTGCAGGAAAATTAAAAGGAAGCCAACTTTTTTTTTAGATCAAGCACTAAATGATAGAACTTCTTAATATTGGCATTTCCCCTTTTCTTACAAGCAAAGTGATGTTTTCCTAGTTTTGGCCATTGTTCCTATTGATTGTAACAGACTCACCAACATTTTACTCAGTAACTGTAGAGGTAACAGCTGTACAACAGACTCCTTTACTTCAAGCCATTAGAGCAATCACAAAGGTTTCAAACAACTGCTTTTTTAACCTTCACCTTCCTTTCCACTTCCAAATAGGTGGTTTAGATAATGTGGTTAAAATATGGTGAAGAAATGGTGATGGGGTTGAAGTTTTGTGGAAAACTATATAAAAAGTCCACTATTTGCAGAGCAAATTCATGTGTTAACTTAAGGCCCAAACACACCAACCCGACATTAAAGAGTGGCGATGAAGGCCGACTGTTGCGTTGCTTCACGTCGCCTTTGTCTTGGCCGACAAGTTGCACTTGAACACACTGCAAAGACTACAGCAGAAGGTCAACTACCACATACTTTCTGCGCCTGCTTGAGAGGAAATAACTCCAGCAGGCGGTGATAGTCTGTATTCGTCTTTCAAAACGGGAAACCGGAAGACCGAGGACTGTGGATATACAAGCCGAAACAAAGCGGCGTTTGCTGACAATTTTCATGAAGATAAAAAATTCAGATGAAGATAAAAAATGAGAAGAGCCTCCTGTGTTTTTTCTCCTGACTTTACTCGTTGGCTTGCTTTCTTCACTTCCGTTTCTCTTCTTGTGCACTGATGAAGCTGAACAGCCAATCAGAGCGATATCTCTCACCGACGGCTCCGCTGACGATACAACATGCTGAAATGGCTGAAAACCTCAGACATGGGCAAACTAGAGCCGACGATGCGCGACACACCGCAAAAACTATGCAGACAGGCGCTTACCGACGGCCCCAAACTGTTCCCGATGGCCGACCGTTGCCTTGGTGTGTTGGGACCTTTAGACCCCCTGGTGCTCACACTATTTCAAAATAAAAGTAATACGTTTAAACTAGGAATTTGGCCTGGTGGACTTCATTCGATTTAGGTTGTAAAAGGTTGTCCTTTTTTTGCTTTTTAAATGAAGTGTAGGCGTTTTGTCTTTTGAGGACAAAACCACTCATGTTGTTTGCGATTAACGGACATCCATATACTTCCTAGAAGTGTTTTTAAATCCTCCCCAACACCACTGAGTGTTTGCCCAGGTACATCCCTCAGAGAAGCCAGCAGAGGGCTCAACTGCTGGTGGGAGAGAAGGGATTTAGATACTCCCGTCTGAGGACAGTCAAACCCCTGTGATTACTGCATAATCCTCTCCATTATATCATGTGCATCGTGGCAGCACAGTGAGCCTCTGTGACATCACGGGGGAGGCTGATGCGGGGCTGCTTAGTCCATATTTCCTCCCCGTATCTGTCCCTCTAATAATGTCTCTCCTAACCTCTCTCTTACTCTCTAACACTATTTCCTTACTCTGTATTTCCCCTGTCAATCTCTCGCTGTCTCTCCCTCCCTCTCCATTGTCAGATGGGGGAGGGAGGGAGGGGAGAGATCAGTGGGGATTATCACTGTCTGGAGTACACGGCTGGATTTGTGCTCCATCGCCGTGGTTGGATGTTGTGCCAACCTGCCTTCGACTAATGGGACAGCAGTGCACTGTCGTAGCACACGTTGATAGCAGTCGAAATGCTCTTAACCAACAAAACTGTCCCTTTTGGTGACTCATGTGGGGCAGTTCTCTGCAGCACGGCTCCATGTGAGCAATACGTGAATAAACATGACTAATAGATAAACAACAAAACATTAGGTTGGGAAATTAGGATAGGGAGACGGCGGGGGGTTTCGGCGATGTGAAAATCCAAAAATGAAACCTGAATCCGCTTATTAAAAAAAGGAATAAGCCCCCGGCTCCCTTCCTCTATTTCAATCTGCCTCTCTGATGTCTGTTATGTGTCCTGCTCTTCGTCATCTATCACTCTCACTCGGTCCTTCAATCACGTCAGCTCCCTGCTCTGGTCAACGCCGAGGTCACGGAGAGTTTGATGAGGATCTTAAGAAATGCAGCTGCAATCAGAATTCTGTGCAGAAACGGGCACTTCCAGGTCTAGATGCCAGCCGCCGACTGAGGGTCCCGCGGTACACTTCTAAACGAGCCTTTGTGTTTCTCTGCTTTTGAGAATCAGGCCTTTTATATTTCATGTCAGTAACCCAGTGTAAGAATGCATGTTCAGGGACTTTGAAGTGATACTCTGAAATTTAGCATTGAGCAATACGTCTGCTTTCATTGCAAGCTCCTGACACATAATCATTGGTATATTTATTTAGACTTTTTTATGCCAGCGTTGAAACAAAACAAACATCAATTGGACAATCATAGCTTTTGAAAATGACATCTGAAATTTGGCCCGAAGGGTAAAAGTACTACTGTCGGAGCTGAGCCTTCCCACTGATGCTCTTCTATAAAGCAAGCAGGAAGTGATCTTAAAATAAGTTAAAATGCTTTGTCATGTCTATTTCAGGAAAGCTAAAATTATGTGTATGTGCTTTTCTGTAAGAATGTGGATTATCATAATATTTCAGACAGGCATTGGCGTGCCTACACTGCTCATATCGTGTACTATTTCCAATGGCAAAAGACATGGATTTCATATTTGTTGGTCTGGTTGTATTTTTTCGTCCCTTATGAAGCCAGATTGTGCAACTCAATAATGAGTGTTCCTCGCTGCAGGTGCCAGCCACTGCCGGGCAACAATTGTTTAGATTTGTAAATCATAACTTTGTGCACGTTCCAACTAGAGTACAGCGAGGATGAATTGTGTTGCATTTGTAAAGTTGTTTCGCCTTCTTATTATACAGTTAAAGTATAATTGACTAACATAAATGTAAAACACAATCAGATACTTGTGACAGTAAACAGCAGGTAGTAATGGAGACCGCCCCAAACCACAATATAAACACCATTATTAGTCATTTCATTGAACAAACAGATGCTATATACTTACAATACATCAGGGACTGTTTTAATTTGTAAATACCATTAACTGTAAATAAGAAGTAGAGATCGCCACCGTGACATCAACCTTTGATTTCTGGACTAATGTTTTGAAGCCTCGAGTTAGTCAATTTGTCGCCATGTTAGGGTTTTTTTTGCAACCAGAAGTGACACCAGAGGGTGGAGCTAAGTGCAACCGAACGCTGAATCTGACAAAGGGTTAAAGTTGTAAGACGAAAAAGTGTACAACTCCCAGACCGGACAACGCCGTGGTAGTGCCCTGTCAATCACAATGTAGCCACGCCCTAAAGCATACCCTGCTTTATGGTCTATTTGACTCTAAATGGGACCATAATTTACTAAATGAACATCATGCTGTATTGAAGAAGACTTGAAACTAGCGATCAAGACCATAAACTCATGTTTACAATGTTTACTGAGGAAATAAATCAAGTGAGAAGTAATTTTCTCACAGACTTCTATACAATCAGACTTCTTTTTGCAACCAGAGGAGTCGCCCCCTGCTGGCTATTAGCAAGAATGCAAGTTGAAGGCACTTCTGCATTGGTAAGCTAAGCTTGCTAAACTGCCTGCTGGCTCCAGCTTCATATTTTACCATACAGACATAACAGTGGTATCTATCTTCTCATCTAACTCTCTGCAATAAACCAATTAAGCGTATTTATCCCTTTGAAAGAACATTACAGATTTAAACGTGTTTCAAAAGACTACAGCCTTTAGCCCAAATGCCTATACCTTAGAGACACAATACCTTTGTGATGTGTTGCTGACAGAATTGTTAATCTGTTGCAGCAAAATTTGATTTGAGCCCTCGTGAGGAGGAATGAGTGATAACACGATGTCTAAAATAGTCGAGCAAAACCACTCCGTCAAGTGTATTTCTGTCCATCGAACGGCGCAGAGAGATGTCTCCCAGCTTGTCGGCGAATGCTGAATGTAATGACAATCTCTGGCATTTGAGTTGTCAATCAACCTGTCAATTAATCAGAGCTGTCAGCGAGGGGTTTCAGAGTGTTCAGACATATCCCTGCGTGCTCCCGCAGATGAAATAAATGTCCACGCTATCGACAAGAGCCGTTTCTGCTCAACATTATTCACCGAAACCTTGATAGGAAATACTCGAGTCTGGATGGAGGCACAGCGACATTTCACAAAAGGGGAAAGATGAACAAAATCATTACTGAATGTTCAAAAACAACTCAAGAATCAGTATGAGACCTCAATCCAATCCAGTATTAATATTGTTTTGCTCACAAAGCATCCGCAAAAATAGATTCTGCTTGTAAAAACAAAAACAGAGTACACAGTACCACAGTACAATAACATAGAATCCGAGTTAACTTGCCACAGATTTATTATAAATGTGAATTCAGGATTGTAACACATCCTGTAGAGTATGTTTTAAGTCTTGTAGTTCATATAACGCTTCCCCCTACAGATATACAAGGCCGTTTGAATGCATATTTTATAAGACTTCTGTCTTCTTGCATCAAGAAACCCACTGGTTACTTTTTAATGGCTGTCCCACTGGCTACTCGTAATGTCTGCTGCTGAACCTCAGACCACAGTCACATATGTGCACAGTCTTGCATGTAACCTATAACAATAACACACTCAATTCACACTGTCACAATTTAAATGAATGTGCATCTAGTGAATAATGGGAGTGAACACATGAGGCGAAGCCACATAAGATAAATGTCAGGTTTTGTAGAGTAAATAATAATCATCCATCATCGAAGGATCAGCTCCTGAGCAGCGAGAGACTATTGGAAAATAAATACCTTGGTTAAGTTTCCAGTGATTTATCTGTTCTTTTGTGCACGAGCGTTCTGCTCCTCCAGTGATCTTTTCATCTCACGTGATATGTAGGAGTCGGTGCTCCGAGAGGGCAGATGAGCCGACGCGAGAAACGGGGTGTCGCAAGCAGTGGGCAGGCGGAGGTGATGAAGAGAAAAGGATGTGGAGGTTTCTTGAGTGCGGCTCCTGGATAGGGAACAAAGTGTCAAGTAGAACACGATGGGAAACACTCACACTTCTTTCAGATATCATGCGCATTCACTAATAAATTTACAAGCGAGCAAGGCTCAACATTTAGGGTGTAAAGTTAAAGGCCTTAAGTGCGATTCATTCGTATGCCAATATATTTTTTTCAGACTGTTGTTTTTGTCATGAGTACTTTCACACAGAATGTGAATAGGCAATTTTTTCTCAGAGCGAGGTCAATTTTACTGAGCTTTCGCACGGCAAATAAAGGCATCAACCAATCACGTTGTGCTGAACGGACATATTCAATACATACACTACAGTGTACAACAACACGGAGGCTCTGTATTTCGAACCAAAACAGCAAACTTTATTACTCCCTTCAACCTCAACAAAGGCAGACCAGATCTACACCTTACGTTCTTACCTTTCACAATAAAAGTCCTAGACATATATACGGTATAACTGTTTACCAGAGCAAAATTCACTCACTAAAAGGAAACAAAAATAGCTTACAGGAGATTAGGCTATACAACAATTTACCTCAGACAGACTGCCAGACGCTGGACTGCAGGAATCTACCAAACCTGTTATTGAAAAAGTGTTGCAACTGTAACAAATTCAAGTTTTTGGCATTTTATGTCGTTTTTTCACCACGCTCTGGTGTGTAAATGCCTTAAGTCTGGCAACTGGTGTTTATTTTGAATATAAAAAAAAATCTGGAAATTGGATTTCTAAAAAATCCGCTTCAATCTCAGATTTGTCTCACTCAAAGGGACTCTTTTCCATTCGCTTTCCGAACCTGAAAATTATCTGAGCCGTTCTGTTGACAAGAGGATCTTATTGACTCAGCGTTCATCATCTTCTTGCAAGGGGACAACAAAACCCCTGGTGCATTTTTATGTCAATATATGTCATAAGCACACAATACAAACATGAGCACACATACCATAACCTGTAATATAATATCCATGTGCCTCCATAGAATCCCCACAGGTGACGCATTATTATGCAGGCAACAGAAATAGAATTATGCCCGTCACTCTGTTATGACACCCTGAAAATTATTCATTCTTACTTGCTGATATTCTTACACATATTTATACTGTATAAAAATACCTTTCCTCAAATGATAAAGAGACATTGTGGTGGCAAAAACCTTGTAAATTCTGAAGTAGTTGTGAGAAAAACGTCAAAGTCTCCATATGCCAAAACCACAGACAAACATCCCTCTTTTGTATCAAAAGCAAAGCCGCCTGTATTTATTAAATGCATAGTGTTTTTTTTTTTTTTTTTTTTTTTTTTGGTTGTGCTGAGCAGCAGAATTGCTTCCTATAAAAGGCAGATAATGAGAACACAGGGGAACACACAGGAAATGTCTGCACCAAATTATCTAGTACTGATAGTTACTGTGAAGGGGATGGTAACGGTCAAATAAGGTTGCAGCGATAGTGCACTAATTTGGCTTGCATGTGTGCCAACCTTTGTGTGGATTCCATTAAAAATTGCAGAAACGGCAAATGAGGGAGAGAGAGAGAGAGAGAGAGTAGAGAGAAAAAAATGGACAATAGATGCTCAAAGCAGTCAAGTGTCTCTTCACCCTCGAACGGCGATGTCTGAAGTGGCCATTGGTAAGAGCACATTGGCTAGCTGGCTGGTGTGCTGTCAAAATTTCTCCATGACTCGAGATGTAGACCCATTGACAGAATGATGAAAGTGAGCACAAAAAGCAAGGGAGCTGTCCCTGGTGCTGAATCCTATTTGTGTATGTTCTCTTGGTGTTGTATGGCAGTGGTTGTACTATCATGTTTCCGCAAGTAATCTCTGCTTTTGGAGATGTGTTTGGAAGGTGTGGGCCCCGCCGCAGAGTGTGAATGATAGACGGGCTGCCAGCATGGATGGATGAAGTGTGTTGGCAGTACTGACGCTTGTCTGTGCCAGAGCCCCGGCGCACATTGTTCATTCTTGGCCTCTAATCCGTGTGATCTGAAACAGAGGTGCTGACTCCAGTCAAAACGGCCGAGCACCGTCATTAAAGAAAGCTACCCCCTGCTTGCCATTAGACGTCACGGTTTAAAAATAGCACCTCTGTGAAAGAACACACTCTCTCTCACGTCGGTCCAAATGCATTTCATATTCAGTCTGCGCTCCTCAAATTTGTCCCTCTTTTATTAGCCCTCAGGATTATGATTACTCTCCAATTTTCTAAATCGTGCCAACCCAGCCCCGACGGTTTTTCCATCTGATCCTCAAGGCGGAAACAAGCCTCTCCTCAGTAAGTTGCTAAAAACCCGGAGAAATCATATTTCCATGCGCAGTCGCTCAGTAATGCTCTCTTAGGTGCAACATTTTCTTTCAACAGTGGGTTTCTGCCACAGTAACTAAAACAAATGTGATGCATCTCTAAAAGGTGAGGCCCTGCGAATTCTCTCCACCTACAGCAGAATCTAAGACAAATCGTTATTTGTGATACACCGGGGGGATACAATTCACTGCATAGCACTGCTTTAAATGAATATTAACAGGTAGGGAGGTAAACGAAGCTCTTATACATCCATTTATAAGCCCAACAAAATGGGTTTTGAATCATTTGAGGGGTTTCTTACATATTATATCCCAAATACTGGAGCTGACTTTTAGTTTTATCTGAAGGATATTTCCAATGTGCCTGCAGCCATCAACCTAGACTTTGTTCTCTGTAAGCCCTATTAGTTATATCAAATGTGAAATCTCTTACCTCTACCCATATAGAAAAATTAATTGAAATTGGATGAGAAAAGGTACTATTTCATTTTTGGGGAGTAAGTTATCAACGGCTTTTCATTTTTTTATGCCCCCCAGCAAAAATCTGAAATTGAAATCAATCCAAGCTACAAGTCCATTTAATTTAAGTTCAATGTTGGCAGCGGAAAGTATAAGCAACTACAGTCTCAATGAATATTAAGGGTATGAATCACCAGAGGCCCCTAAATATGACATTATCACGATACTTAAGTCACGATATGATCTTAGTGCAATTTGAAACATTTTGTGATATGCTGAGTATTGGGATAAGATATATTACGATTTATTACCTTTTTTCAACTGCAAATTGTGCAGTTTGTCAACATCTGTCAAAGGACCCCTTTGGAAATGGCCATGCTAGTTTTTCTTCACCAAAATTTTGCGTAACTTTGGAGCGATATTTGGTGTTCCCATCAAGCTAACATGACATGGTTGGTACCAATAGATCCCTTAGGTTTTCTACTTCTAAATTACTGTCAGCTACTGTCAGAAGTATGTGCAAAGTTACCAGATAATCAGACTAATATCTGGTTTGCAATTCTACATATCAACACACTCAACCTTTAAGCTTCCACACACACCAAAAAACAGGAGAGATGAAATATTGTCGTCTTCATATCAGCCACAAAAAACGAAACTGAAACCAAACTTCCTGCTGCCGGCTTGTTAACAACATGGCCACTCTGATGACGTCATTTAGGTGAGGTGAAGTAAATTACTATCAGAATGGAATATACCACTTATAAAGCAATAGACAGGCAAACTTAATACACAAAGATGTTTTTGATACCAGTATCTTCACTCTAGCTTTAAGACTGAGCCCACAACAACCTCTGACAGAATAGCAGTCGCTGGACTGTTAAGAGGTTAATAGATTATATAATAAAAGATCGATACTTGACGTACGTGTATTAATACAATATTGCCACGCAAAATATCCCAATACTATGCCGCATCGATGTTGTCCGTCACCCCTGATGAATATGACAAACAATGAGAATTCATGATAAACACTGCAGAGCTCTCTGTTGTTAAGGGATACGAATCCAGGTCATGACTCTGCATGTTCTGTCCACATGGCCCAGGGAGACATCACATCGCATCATCTGGCCATAAGTGGACATGTTTGTTCTGACTAGTCCAGAGGATCATCGTCCTCTCGCCCCCCTCAGGCCTCCCGCCACCTCCAGCCACAGATAGCCCACGCTTCAACTCTGTTTAAACAAATCCGAGTGACTGGCTGCTCCTGTCAATGTCATTACCTACTAGAGTGAGATCATGTCTCATCCACCCACCCCGCGAGCAGCCATCTCACTTGAGAGCAGTGTGGGAGTGCTGGGAGAGAGACACGTTCGGAATCGAAAGGGCAGAGACGGCGGCTTCCATGCAGGGCGACCGGCCCGGCTGATGTGACGTGCCACTGCTGATTCTGTCACTCCGAGGATATAAAAAAAACAAAAAAAAAACAAAACAGTGATGTTGATGTAAAACCAGAAGGGGCTCCGTGTTGTCGTGATCCTTACATCTTCATGGTCGTGAGAGCACAAACTGAAAAAGATTCATAACCTTCTCTCCCAGCCCCTCAGCATAAACTAATTTCTATGCTCAATTACAGTTTATGTCAAATGAAAGATGCCACAATTAATGTTTATGACTGATTGGGTATTGAAGTGTGGGTTATTGTTTCATGGGACATTGAGCCTGATGTTTGTTTAAGGGCTGTAAAGACAAAGCATTGTCTTGCCATTGTCATGCATTTTAATTACCGCTTGATTGTCTGATTATGTCGTGAAGGACATTTTTGCATAGATTAAGGGGAAAAAGTCACGGGACTCAATTTGCGAACGCAAGAAAGAGTCTGCCATCTGAGCGTTTTTCCCGAGGCAAACGCGATTGTAAGTGTCTTCAAATTGTATAAGGCCAGCCATGAAAGCAGACTGTCATATTAATTCTTAAGATACCATATTTGTGAGTTTTGGTGCCATTACACTTCATTAATTAGCGAAACTCATCACAGCCCGAGACCCTGTAATACATTTTGTGCTTGCACACTGGTGATAAAGCCATTTGCCTTTTCAGAGGCTGTAATAGAGAGTGAGATTGACAGAAATGAGTGTCTTGCAGACAAACTTATCGTATGTAGTACACAGTGTGTAGTTCATGCTACCAATCACATTAAATTAAACTTATCTTTACCACAAGTCC
Source organism: Sebastiscus tertius (assembly GCA_916701665.1). Classification (NCBI taxonomy): domain Eukaryota; kingdom Metazoa; phylum Chordata; class Actinopteri; order Perciformes; family Sebastidae; genus Sebastiscus; species Sebastiscus tertius. The sequence continues at coordinate 22,928 of CAKAOH010020610.1, forward strand.
TAGGCATGACTTCAGAATGAGTTTAACCTCTGTGTGCACTATGCCAAAGTAAATTATCTGCTCTGTTGTCTTGTGTAAGGCATGTCATTGTTGGGTTAGTCTGTTTTGAGGCCGTTACACATCTGCAGCATTTTTTTTGCGCGATTAATTTGCAAGTCAATATATTTTTCAGAACTGTTGTTTTATCATGAGTACTTTCACAAAGAACGCAAATATTATGTAATGGGAGAACGGGAAATTTGTTTCAGGAAGAACGATTTTCTGAGCTTTCGCATCCTGAATAAAGGCATCAACCAATCAAGTTGTGCGTAATGGGTAGGGATGTCACGGTGAGGACATTTTCCCACCGGTTAATAAACTTGTTGTTACACTGTTGTTACGGATTACAACGGACATTTTACAAGAAAAGACGACGCTCAACATACGTTGAGCGCTTACTTTGATCTTTTCCGTTGGATGGCTGTGTGTCTGGCCTCTCTGGTCCAGCTTTTGCTGCGAGACTTCTGGTTTCCACCTGACGTCGCTGCACCACGCACACCGGCTGTGACCGCTCCGTCCTCCGCACGGCGATTGCCTCAGTAACGTTATGGTTCTCTTATAGCATTTGGTTTAAATCCAAAGTATTGCCAAATAAGCGCTTTTGCTTTTCACTTCGACACTTTCACTTTCAGATTGTATCATCCGTCGTCCGACGATGTATTGATAACAGGCCGTTGTTACGCCAAAATGAACTAAATGGGTTATATTTAGTGGGGGGGGGGGGCGGTGGTCAAGTAATGTAATCTGTGTATGCCCAACCACCGTGTAACACCGGTATTACCGACTACCGCGGCAAGCCTAGTAATGGATTGAATTGCGCTACCAAGACGGCAAACTTTATTACTCCTTTCAACCTTGACAAAAGCAGCACAGATCAGGTCCACTCCCTCCGTTCTCACCTTTCACAATAAAAGCCCTACACATATAATATTCGCAGGCGAGTATTTCACATTTCAATGTCGTTTATTCGTCATGCCCCCGGTTTGTAAAGGCCTTTCCTCACACATATAACCCCCATAGCTGCCATTGCCAGAACCTTTTTCTTTAAATTCTATGCTGCTGGAAATACTATTATGTATATCCCCCCATACGGTACACCTCACCAATAATCAATCTTACGAATACAGATTGAGCATAATGCAGTGGTCTCACCTTCACATGGACAATGACAAAGCTACATTTACAGAGTTCAGAAACTATCAGTCATTAACAGCAGCACTGTGAAAGCTGCTCTGTCTTCACAGAAACCAAGGACACAGGAGATTTGCCTCTGTTTCTGCCAGTCTTTTATTCAACACCAAAAACATAAACCACACTGCTGAAGGGAAAGCTCAAGCACTCATAGTACTCTGGAGCTATTCAATAACTTTTCCTCCAGTCTTTCCTGGCTGCTTCACGCTTAATCGAATCACTTTATATCTCCATATCTCATTTGCCCGCACCTACTGAGACAGGGCCAGATTCAAAGAAGGGTTAATTGAGTGCAGGTACCTCTGTGACCCGCTAGTCCGCTCCTGAATCTCCACCTCTTGACCAGTGCTTGTTGGAAAGACTCACACCTCTGCATTTCAGTGCACTCTTGTGTTCTTTTTGAAGCCTCTTCAACAATATCTAACAGCAAATTGAGAACAAAAGAACAGCGAGCAGAGAGGATGGATAAAGATCTCTAAGATTGCAGGCTATCCGAGAATCCATTTTCCGTCAATTGGCAGATGTGAACAAACAGGAAGCCCCAGTTTTCATTGTGAGAATAATATCAAATGGAATCTGCTATGAAATAAACAGCCGTGTGTCTTATAAGCAACTCTACAACCTCAAGCACATAGTCCCTCTCCAACTGTGAGGGTGTGTTCTCCATTCTCGACAAGTTTGCCATCTCTAAGCCTCATAATATCTTCTGCAAACACATGCACCTTCTTGTGTTTGTGCTAAGTCAATGTTATAATTCGCTTGTTGGGTTCATTAGTCGCCGTCTCGTATTGCTTCAGTTTAACATTGTGCTGTAGAGCATTTTTGCTTAGAAGTATGTACGTTGACTCTTGACTAGGATATATACGTTTTCATATTTTGTAGCTGAGAGGTAAGCAGCAGCAGCAGCAGCTGAAAACTCATGACAGAAATATCAAGGGAAATATATGGGAGATGGATGGCAGGCTTTGAATTGCCGTGTCTATCACAGTCACATTCTCTGGCAACTCCATTTGAAAGGTAACTTGTTTCCAAATCATCATAGTGTGAGATTTACTATATTCATTTCTATCCTTTTTTAAGATATTCCCATTTGGCTGACGGCGTGTTTATTGTAGCATACTTCAGTTGAGGAGGATGGGGTAGATGCTCATTTACCTTCCTACACAATCAGGTCTCCTGTTTGTGACCTGTTATCTTTAATTTTCACCCACTGCATGGAAAATAATGGGCTCAAGGGGAAGCAGTCTGGCGAAAGCTTCTGGAAATAGATTAAGACATGCCCCGCGCAACCTCCCCCTCTACCTACACTTCCCACTTCACTGGGATTCATTTTCCCTTTCATTTCCCAGGCCACTTCTTCACTACCTCAAAATGTCTTGTGTGTTCCCTTAAGGACCTAAAGGTGCAATCAACAGTATCTAATTCTGTCAAGCAATTACAAAGTGGCACACATTCATTAGTATGTATGCAGAAAACCTGTTACTACTCTTTAGTGACTGTTTAAAAAAGTGGCTATTGTTATAAATATTTGTAGCATCACTAATATGTACTGCTAAAATTGAAATCCTTTTCAGATTTCAGTCCTGGTTGACTTGGCGACAGCCATGGTTACTGTGGTAACGGCAAGTGCAGTTTAAAGGCACAGCCACAACATAGACTGTATATAAGAAGTGGACGTAATCCATTGGTTTGTGGCCTGTCATTTTGAATTCTTGAGTTCAGCATTTTGGCCTTCGCCATCTTGGTTTTTGGCCGTTGCCATCTTGGTTTTTGGCTGTTGCCATCTTGGTTTTTGGCTGTCGCCATCTTGCCACCAGAAGTGAAACGAGAGGGTGGAGCTAAGTACAACCGAATGCTGAATAAGACATTGGAGATAACAGTGTTTACCTGAGGGGGAACCAGAGGATAGGGACTACGCTTCCGCGACAACGCCATAGCTGTAACCGCCGTATGAGAGCAGTGCAGAGCGGCAGCCATGAGCTAGCCAGTAGGGGCATGCTCACATGCACGAACTTGCACTAAAAGGGACACACGGCCGGCCCGGCTATATCAATAAAGCGAGGAGAAGCTTGGATTACAACACACAGAGGGATAGCGACTTCATTCTCTGCTCAGGTAGACATTACTCCTCTATATCTTTACATAACAAAGATATGTTTGCTGCTATATTAATGCTCTGAATATCATATTCAGCACCTTTAGTTCAGTAAAGAAAGTGAAAAGTAAACAGCAGCTGATACCAATTAGATCAAATTATGCTGAATTACATGTGTGCATCATTACCTGTGAATCCCTTGTTCCTGTCGAGGCAATTTGAATCCTGCACAGGAATTGTAGACTCTGCTACTAACAATAAAAACTACTATATAAAGAATTATTTGAAGAATGTAATACTGAACATTGAATGGATATTTTTTTTAAAATGCATACTGAAAATAGTATCATAAATGGGGTAAGTATTTTCAGTCATTGTTAGCGTGTTTTCTCAAAGCTGGGTGCAGGTCTAACATCTTCTGAACATCAACCAGTGCTCATACCTCTCAGATATATTTGAAAGAAAGCAATAAACTACATAACAACATAAAAGTTTTTTGGGACATTTGTTGTAATGTCAGTGACAAGTGCAACTCTCTTTTTTCTTCTCTCATTATCGAGATGTGGATTTTAAATATAGCAAGTACGGAGTTACACATACGAGATGAAAGGGGGGAACAATAGTATCCCTCTCAGAGTTTGCCCACAGTTTCCTCGAGCTAAATGCTGAGTTGATGACACACACTCAGAGCTCATGAATTATTCAATAGCCTAGTTTCATTTTTTGCGGGAAAAAACTTGAGGTGATTATTATATCTACTGTCTTCAGGGTGAATAAACACTGTTGCTTTTGCTCACCCCTCCGTTGTTTATTCTTGGGCTTGAAGAGGATGAATATATTTGCTACAATATGAAGTAGCTGCGAGCTCTGTTTACATACTGTATGGTGTTATTTCCGATGTGTAAAAGTGGAGAAATGACCAGCTTTGGATTTTTTTATGGGTCACTCTGCTTGGACTTTCTGTTTATTTGCCAAATTCAGGATTGTGTATCATACGTGAACATGTAGAGCTGCTTGACTATATTGACTAATCTGCCTGATCTTATCTAATTTGATATCATCCCAAGCGTTATCCTGTTTCCCCATCGGTAAAACTAAAGGCCTACATTAATTAAAGGCTTAGCATCTCACAGATCCTGATCTGAGATGCTTCAACTAATTCTTATAGACATATTCCACTAAATACACGCAGGTTTTGGCTTTTGAAAAATATAGGTTTGAGCCTTTTAATCAGCCGTCTCTCGCATTTAATTGCGATTTTTTTTGTTGCCTTACATGCTCTTCACCTGAATTAAACTTGTTATAATTCACAGCTGAAAATAAACAACCCTGAACATGGTTTACAGCTTATATGAATCTGAATTACACTTTTTGAATTTGGAAAGGTGATAATTTGAGGATTAAACATATGCTGATAAGCAGATGTGGGGGAAAAAAAAAAAAAAACATTGTAGGTGAAAAAGCACCAGCAGACAGTAAACAGAGTTTGCGAAATGTATAATTGGGACCCTGTGGATAATGAGGTAGAGGGCTGGTTTGGAAATGAGGATGGCAAAATATGGGATGTTTCAAAGGCTACATTTTAATTTGAAATTCAAAACAAACACATTGTTAATATTGCATGTTTATTTATTGTTTAATAAGTTGACGGAGCTACGCCAGGTTGCACTGTGTGATTTGAACACCTTTTTCCCAACAGCACATAACATATAATTTAGCCAAATGACAATGGACTAAGATTATATGCTTTAAGTTTGCTTTCCCGTGCGGGGTGATAGTAAACCATTTATGGTAATATGCTTGGTCGGTTCATGAGTGGCCAGCTCTGATAAAGCGCTGTGTCTAATTAACACGCTGACAGCAGCACTGTCTGGGCAATCACACTCTTCCAGTTTATTAAAGTGGTTAAGGAAGTCACTCTGGCCCTTGGGGGACTGGTACAGTAATTTTCCCCCTGCAAGCCAGATGATACGCCCAGAGATGAGGCAAACCAAGTGTGACTGTCTCTCCCTCTCGCCTTCTTTCTCTCTCATCTCCTCCTTTTTCTCTCCATTTTCTCTGCTTTTGCTCCCCATGCCTCTGTTGCACATCAATATCTCTCCTCCCCCCTCACCGTTTTCATCCTCCTCGCTCTCTGCGCGAGTCGGAAATGTAATATCACATGCATTTTTTTTTTCTCCTCTCCAATGGAGTCTAAAAATAACCCCTCACAGCAGGAAATGCTGACTTTTGCTTCCCACACCACTTTAGTGTAAACAACGAGACGTTTTGATTGGTCAAGACAGGCGTCTGATAGCAGCACGGGGGGCTCGATCGGTGTCTGGTCAGTTCAGTGGCGGTAAATGGCAAAAGCACAACGCAAAAAAACACTTTGAAGCCGCAAACAATAATTAGCATGAGAGATGAGGGAGATCTGGTTATTGTATTTACTACTTGGCACGCTGAACTGCGATACTTAATACAAGCCAGGCTCTTTCAGATTTAATTTAAATGATGCTTTATTCCAGATAATTGTTGTTGACCTTTTTTTTTCCCCCTGAAATAAATCAGTTCATGAGATTCTGCACCCTTTGCCAGATATTCTGATGTTCATTAAAGGCAGAGATGCATGCTGCTTTTTGTAGTGAAACAATACAGGGAAATCTTTTTTAGATAACATGAAACTCACGAGGCTAAATGTAATACAAAGTACATCAGTGTAAGAGAAACACTTTGAAATGCGGGCGAACATCCTTTTTAGCTGCACGTGGGGGAGCAATGTTGTGCCTTCCTGCTTGTCGCCGAAGACGGGATATCAGCTGGCCTGATTATATGCAAAGGGAATTCAAACAGCATCTGAGGTGAAATAGATCCCTCTCTGTTTCCTGCCAGGAGTCCCTTTGTAGACACCAGTGTTTTTTTTATTTTTTTAACAAAGTGAAGCACAACAACGCAGGAGCCCAGGGACTAAAACATATCTGTTTTAAAGGAAATCCAATTCTAAAAAAAAAAACGTTATCGTCACTATAGCCGCTATAATCTCGGCACGATGCATCACTTTTCCTTTGTAAAATTCATAGTAGCTCAGAAGCAACAGAGGAATTGTTTTTTACAATATGTATAATATATGATAGAAGTGGCCAAAATTATAGCTCTCTAAATTTCACTATTTTTTAACACACTGGTTAGTAAATCCAGCTAGATATGTGCACTATACTTTCAAAGATTTGGCTATTAGGCTCATGTTGCTCTTTGGTTTGGAGCACTGCTGTATGTTGACAAAGCAAGTTAATGTTATTACAGTCGAAGAAAAGTCTTGCTGGGATAGTTAAAGGCTGTTGTCGTTGTCCTTTCCCTCCTTCCCTTCGCTCTGAGATGCACCCAGAGAGACCTTTGGGCAGTTTTTAGCACTCCTCTAACTGATCAAAGGTCAACACTTGGCAGGGTAGTGACACTGACCTTAGGCATGTGTGTCGTGTGAGGTGGCGAAGTCTAAGGCCTTCTGACATGAGCCATAGTGACTCAGTCGGGCTTTAACCCTCGGTGCACGCTGACTAAACAGTGTCATGTACTTTTTGCTTACCTAGCATTCAAAATGTTCACATCACTGAACAGCACTTGGGGTTTTCTGTGTTTTCTTTTTTTTTTGTTTTTTCTTTCTCTCCAGTGAGCTTCACTCAAGGCTGGACATGGTTCAGAGAATCTCATGATTATTCATGTTCAACCTAAAGATGGAAAGCGCCGCAAGCATTGGCAAGCTATGAAGTCACTGGAAGGATGTGCTCAGTGTGCTTTTTAAACTGCTACTGTAAATATACACGATAGACAGAAATAGACATTACGTAATAGAATTCAGTTTCTAATCAAATAGCATTAAAAACCAACTTTCATTGGACATTGGCAATAAATTCTATAAGTAAGCATATTTTTGTGAAATTAGCACTCTTCATGATTGCTAACGCTGGCATTTATAATCAATTTCTCCCCCCCAAAATACAAAGAATGTGCCAACACATCTCACTAAACCTACAGTTATTATCAGCTTCAGCTGTTGTCCAACCATTATTGATACATTTGCATTGACTAAAAACTACCTATACAGTCGAGACAAATGCTGAATTTGGTAGACATGATAATTAAATATAGTGCGGTCCTGTTATATGTGACGTTACCCACCATTTGAAACGATGATCCTTTAAGGGCAATGAGAAAATAGTTCGGATTTTAACCATTTTCTACAACATTATCTGAATATGTTCTATGTTTTCGTGCTTCCAGGTCTTAAAAAAAAGGCACCTCTCTTATTATTTATTGATCAAGAGTCCAATCCTTCAGTGACAATTTCAGTTCCTTTGAGTTTTGCTTTGCTGTTTGAACAACAGGACCATTTTTCCATATTATACACAAGCCCGCTGCAGCATTTCTCACAGTGTATTACAGTGGAGACGATGCATCTCACCTAAATAGTGATACTCACATGTCTGTCCATTAAACATGGCGTTGGAGCCAGGAGACGGTTAACTTAGATTAGGATAAAGACTGCTAGTTTCACTCAGTCCAAAGTACCTCTAAAGCTCACTAAATATGTCCCGTTTGTTTCCGAAGAGTTAGTTTCGGTTTTACTGAGGGGTGCCGGACCATTTCTTGGCCAGACGCAGTGACTTCCATCCCTATGAAATAGCAACAACAACTTTTGTTTAAAGCATCTTCTACTACCTCCATTGACTGATTTCCAAGGGGAAACCTTGCGCTGTGGCTTCTAAAACTGCACGATAACATTAATTTCTTCATGTTGCTTCATTTCACATCCTAGCAATGCTTTAGGAATAGATTTACTGTGTTTTAATAGACCATGTTTTGAAGCACCCACAGCCCAGTGGGTTACAACAAAGTAATAATTTTAATGAAGCTGACTTTATGTACTGTAGCTCAGATATTGATCGACTGCATTTAGCCCTAATCTTGATTCTACAGATCCTCTTGAGGCAACCTTAGTTCTTTACATGCATATTCAGTGTCTCCCACACACACATAATACAGAACTATTTACTCACAGTTGGAGAAAAAAAAATCACAGTATTATAGAATGATTTCTTCCTTAAATTACCTGCACATTTTAAAAAGCGGAATATCAATGTAGATGTAATTAAGCTTGATTTTCCCCCTGCCTCTAAAGGTTAAACTTATCAAAACGGTAATGATGATTGGAAGGAAAATTAATTACCATCATGCTGTTGTTTATGTGGGGAGGCAACAACCAACCAATCGACTTCCTGTTATTTGCATTATGCACTACAGTGTGCTGGTGTATTCCCGTTTAATGATAATAAGGCGATGCCGCTATGATATGGATAATGAGGACGTGATTTAGTAAGTTTATCGGGGATTAAATACAGCCTATATTAGATACTCATCTTTTCTCTAGGACACAGGAGTAGCCGAGAAAGAAGATTAACTGATTATCTCATTCAAAAAAACAACCATGTATATTTTGTGTCTTTTAAAAGTGGCTCCAATTGTACAATTGACTGTGAACAATTTTCTATACATCTGCCGCCAGTTGTAATGTTTGATTAAGCGTTTGTTTTGCTTTTAATCTGAAGATATATCTATTTTTGCAGCAAATTGATGTGTCTGTGTGCCTTTTTGTCCGCTACGGATCACATCTATTATCATAAATTTCTACAAGTAAATATGTGTAACAAGGGGATTCAGGCCGATGCAGGCTATTTCCCTCTTCCCCAGTGGTAATCAGTCAATGCACAAAACAAGTCATTGTGATTGTAATAGCTTCCAGCCGTGGTATTGTAGTGTTGTGTACAACATGCCCTCTTGACACCTCATCCCAAAGGTCTTTTCCAATCCAAGGAGAGCCAATTCGACTTGGGGAAATGTAAATGCGTACGACAAGTTAATGTCTGCTCAAACGCACGCGGGCAGAGGATTGGAGGCCTGCGCTGTCAAGTGTTGCCTCAGTCAACAACCACAACCAGACCCAAGTAAACACACACAATCCTGTTACAGCCTCACTCTTCTTCCACCAGCGCCCCACACCCCCCCCCCCCTCACCCCACCTGGAGGCTGTCGTTTTCTGCCCGTCCCCCCGGAGTGGTGGTAACAGTGAATGAGGAGGCTCTGCTACCTCTACCAGACACAGGAGAAGGAAGCCTCCTTCATGCCTCATTGACTTTGTTTTCTCAGGCTAATTTTTCCTTTCTCCTCGGCAGCCCGCCCTCCCCAAAAAACACACACATGCACGTCCACACATCCCCATTTATCTCCCCGCCCTCCCTCCTTCTTTTCCACGCCTCACCGTTTTGATGGTGATTTTGACACGCAGGCTGTCACGCAGCAGTTCTCTGGGAGGTAGCGATTAACAGAGCTGTCGCCATATGGAGTGAGATCAGCCGTCAGAACCCAACATAATTGGCTCGGGAGGGAAAAATACTTACGTAACAGGGGCTGAGAACAGGGAGGGAGGGAGAAAGCGGCGAGGGGCGGACACCTCGGTCTTTGCATCCCGCCAAATATTAAATGCCTATTAAAACACTTGCAAGTGATTCATTAGTAATTGGAAAATGAACGCATCATAACACCCAAAGGAAAGACAGGACACATCTACAGTGGCATTATGTGCGGTAGAAGAAAAGAATAATTCCCCCGTCGGCCCAAAGAGGAACTTGTGTAACAGAACGGAGACAGTTGTGTGTAGTGATACGTCACATAGACGGCTAACAATTTATCAAATTAATGCAGGAAATACTCACATTTGATGAAGCCATTGTCATGTCTGCACCTAATATTGAAATGGACTTGAAGTCTGAGCCAGGGGTTTACATTGCTGACGGCCTAATTATATGGATTGGCTGCAGTAGAGCGTAGCCTATCAGCTCTGGGGAGAAATTAATTCTGGTACAGGGGAAGAGAGAGAGAGAGAGAGAGAGAGAGAGAGAGAGAGAGAGGCAGGCTGCAGTCGGCTTCACTGCTGTGAATTGATGGCTGCAGAGGGCCAGGCTGCTGTGTGTGTGTGTGTACGCACGGGGTTCTGGTTCACTTAAAGCTACACGCCGCCTTACTGAAGGGTGTATTCTTTGTGATTTAGAAACAGCGTGCAGCTCTGACAGATACCCGTTGAATTACAACAACAGCCATAAGCAAGATGTAAACGACATTATGTTGATTCACGGCTGTTTCCTGCACATTCCTGTGTGTGCATAGGCTGCTTTTTTTTTTTTTTATATCTAGCTCAACAGGGTACATACATTAGCCCTGTTATTTCAAAACCAGCTGGTGGTCAAAGTAATGCATATCACCCTAAAGCGTGCTGCGAGTGTTGCCTTAGAGTGACACTGCAGCGTGCAGACTGTAAGCTTGTTAAAACAGCATGGCGTTTCTGTAGCAGCTATAGCCAGACAGATATAATTTGAAGTGTAGACAAGTAAAGGTAGGGACTAAATTTAGACAAAAAGTAAGGGCTGAAGATAAGATGTGGGGTTTAGATAAAATCAAACTAATGATCTTTGAATTTTTTTTTTTTTATCCCAGAGGCATCTAGCAACAGAATATTTCTTATAAACTAGGGCTGTCGCGGTGAAGGAATTTCCCCTGTGGTGACAATTTACTTAATTTAATCCTGATTTAGTGCTAAATAAATAAGTTTTATTGTTAGGCATTAAATATTACGTATATTGTTGCTTTTTAAAGGACAAATATGACAGTTTTAAAAAATTAAATACTTGTTTATTGTTAAATGCAGAACACAGCAGGGCAGTGAGTTTTTTTTTTTTTTTTTTTTGGCTGAGATGCTTTGGTTACATCTGGTTGCTATGATACGAAATATCAGCAGAAGTAAAAAATGTCTGCACAAGGTATAGTATTTGCTCCGGATGAAGAAGGGAGAGAGGACAGACCCGCCGGTCTATGTGTTTTAATTTCTCCTCCATTGTTGTTGCACTGATCTGTGTGTTTGTCCCGCCCCTCCTCGTTTGTGATTGGACGGCTGGGTAAGAAGTGACAGTGACGAGCGTTTTATCCAAAGTTGAACACCAAAAAAAAAAAAAAAACACCAAACGGGCATTTGTAGCACAGTATAAATACGCAGTGCTCCCGTTGCAAAGACAAAACGTGAACATAGCAGTTGTGACAGTTGCTTGCCATCCCCTGCAGTTGGCTTGTCAATAGCAGTATTGCGGTTACTGCAACATAATAGACATTAACAGCATAAAATAATAGCTAATAATGTATTTAGAATATACCTAATAATGCAGAAATAGAGAATGCTTATTGTTTAGACCAATTCTGTTTGTGTTTGTCACTGTATGATGTTCCTTTACATCAAGGAAAGATGTATGTCCGCCAGTGGACGAATGACTCACATCTATTTTCACCTTTGTTCTCCAGTCATACTGACATTTCTACTATGCCATGTGCAGAAATCATGTCAGGCACATGTTTTATCTCCAGGTTTAACATCTTACATTAGTTATCTAGTGATCTAATAAGGATGATGATGCGCTTTCCTCTGGGACATTTTTGCTCGCACTAATTGGTCAGCCGCCTACTTCATAAGTCTAATCTCATATGTCACATACAGTATCTGCTGTAGGGCTTATCATGTTGCGAACTCTGTTGCAATCTTTTATTAGCTCTCTTACTTGGACCGTAAGTAAAGGCTGGGTATGAGGTAATATCTTCAACAAGTAGGACATCAACATTCTGCTGATGTTCTGCAGTATTTCTTTTCCGCCCTGCATTTCAAGCAGGACTTAAATTCATGAAATTATGGCTTTATTTGAAAAAATCTTCCGTGCTATTAATGATAAGCACAGAAGATGATAATAATTATAGCAGGAGTAATGATGTACAGAGTGGAGGACATGACACAAATGTTGTTAAAATTCCAGCCAAGCCTAGAGTGATAAAAACTAATTTCACTGTATCACAGTTGCTGCTCTTTTCTTTAGACTTCTTTTTATTGGTGTTTTTTCAGTATACAAGATATAGTCATCTTGACATGTAGATATACTGTATACACAATCTGTTATCATCATCACCACCAACCCTTCCCTCCTCCCTCGCCCTCCCACTCACATCCTCTCGTCCAGGGTCACACGAATCACAGAAAGAAATCAAATGTACACCTCCAGAAAAAGTAATTAGACAAATAATAATTGTGATGGTAATAGTATAGGTAATTAGGGAAAGAAACATATAGATAGAATAAAAAATCTATATAATAAATAAAAAAATAGTAGTAAAAATTATTATAATAATAGTAAATAAATATGGAAGGTTAAAAACTACACCTGTCAAAGTTGACGTGATAATAACGCGTTTGTGTTAACGTCAATATTTTCTTTAACACATTAACGCAATCAATCTTTCGGAGGTTGTAGCGGGTTCAGTTTTAAAGCCAGAGTGAAGATCACGTATCATGAGAAACTACAAAAACCTAAGGAATCCATTGGTACCAACCATGTCATAGTAGCTTGTCACGAAGGAGGTTAAATAATGCTCCAAACTTGCGCAAAATTTAGGCAAGAAAAAACTGTCATGGTTCTATGGGTACCCATGAGTCTCCTCCTTTACAGACATGCCCACTTTATGATGATCACATGCCGTTTGGGGCAAGTCATAGTCAAGTCAGCACACTGACACACTGACAGCTGTTGTTGCCTGTTGGGCTTCAGTTTGCCATGTTATGATTTGAGCATATTTTTATGCTAAATGCAGTACCTGTGAGGGTTTCTGGACAATATTAGTCAGTGTTTTGTGTTGTTAATTGATTTCCAATAAGAAATATATGCATACATTTGTATAAAGCAAGCATATTTGCCCACTCCCAAAAAGAGCATCAAATACCTGACAAATCTCCCTTTAAGGTACATTTTGAACAGATAAAAAATGTGCGATTAATCGTGATTAATCATGGACAATCATGCGATTAATCATGATTAAATATTTGAATCAATTGACAGCCGTAGTTAAAACCAACGGTTGTTTTCATCATCGCCCAAGGTGACGTCCTCAGCCGCCCTGCTTTGTCAGTCCAAAACCCAAATACTCAACGTCTGTTGTAAACCGTAACAGAGATCTGAGGTCTGTTCTTCAATTAAATGTGTGTACAGTCAACACCAATATAATAATTAGGACAGCACCGAGCACAAGTGTCCACACCATAACAGTGTGCAAATATAGTATAGTGCACTATTAAAGTTTCAACCCTGAATATTTTTTCTGAGGTCTAAAAGAAAAAGGAGAAAACTATGTATGAAAACAAAACGTGCCAAAAATGTGAAATATGTGTTCTCGCGAGCCAGATGAGACTTTTGAGGTCTGTGCCAGCTGAGGCCGCACAGATAAATTGGTCAGAAAAAAAAAAAATCCTGAGGGCAGTGAAAGCATCCTGCCTTACCATCCTGTTAATTGGCCGAGTCTGGGGTTGTTTGGGTTGCAACCATTGCACAGTCTGATTGCTGTCAACACAAATGAGCACCTAATATGCTCTGTGATATATCTTGAATGCTGACTCTACAGTGCTCCTACATAGCCGGGCTGTTTTTCAGAATAGTGCTCTTACTTCTGCCCAGCGCTTTCTTTACAGTTCAGTAATCCAACCTGCAGTATGTCAAACCTTTTCCCACAGTTTGGCAACTCTTCCTATGGCCTGTTTCGTGCAACATCCCCAGTTCACAACTATGATTGACAGACTGCAGCGTTGTCTACACACTGATAGGCCTCAGCCTCATCTCTGCCCTCTGTCTTATAATGCTTCCATGTTATCAGTCCAGTCACTCTGACCAGTTTGTTATTTATGTGTACCGTCACCCCCTTTTCTCATGCTTTGTGGTGACAGGTGTCAGTGGCTTTGTTAGAAATCCTCCACCAGCTCCTCTGTCTTACTTGTGCTTTGCTGTGGATGGCTGTCATAGTTGGCAGCATTGGTTGGCACCAAGAGAATGTCTCTTAGAGCGACAGGGACAGCATCAAATGAATGCGCTGACTTTTTTTATTCACAGTATTTTTTCCAACAGTATAGCTTGTTTATGTAATGGTGTTTGTGGAGGGATCTGCTTTTTATAGCTTCAACCGTCGCAATCTGTTAAAATGAAAGTTGACCAATGGATTTGAGCAGAAAAGTCAACACAGTTTCCTTCTGTCTTTCTATTTAGTCTGATTATATTAGCACTATAAATAATCATTAGTGACACAATTTTTCTAAAAATATGATCAGGATCACTACAAGCAAAAGCAACTACGTATCTAGGACATTTAAACCATCCAAGCCAATCTTTTTATCACGTGCTGCTTGTGGTCAAAGTGTCCGTCCCGCAGGAGTGCCAATGCGAGCGCTGTAACAGCCGATGTGTCCATCACCAGCAGACATTTGTCCTATCAAAGCAAGACACTAATCTCCTGCCTGCTCACTAAATGTAAACCCTGTACAATTGTCAAGATGCCACTGAAAACTATCCAATCAAGATTTGGACCACTGAAGGATGAGCATCGACATCCACCAGCACTTGTTAACTGATCTGTGCTGAAATGTGTTAGCGTTTTTTTAATCCTCTTATGCTACATGGATCTGTCTAGAACTGAATCTCTATACTTTACTTTCACAAAGGATATAAGTAAATATTATCACGATACTTAAGTCACAATATATTATTAAGATTTTAAATATTTTGCAATGTGCTGATATTGCGACAATATAAATTCTGATTTTATATCTTTTTTCAACCACAAATGATGCAGTTTTTCAACATCTGTTTTATATAATAATAATAATAATAAGATACAGTTTTCCCTCTGTTTTCATTCACATATCTTGAGGTTAGAAGTCAAGGGACCCCTTTGAAAATGGCCATGCCAGTTTTTTTTCGCCAAAATTTAGCACAACTTTGAAGCATAATTTAGCATTCTTCCCGACAAGCTAACATGACTTGGTTGGTACCAATCGATTCCTTAGGTTTTCTAGTTTCATATGAGTATGTATCTTCACTCTAGCTTTAAGACTGAGCCCGCTACAACCTCTGAAAGATAGAATAGCAACCGGGCCCACCAGCGAGCAAGGATTTAATAGATTAGATTAGAAATATATAATGAAGAATCTATACTTGTGTATCGATGTGATATTGCCACGCAAAATATTGTGATACTGTGCTGTATTGCGATACTGTACTATTGACATTTTCCCTAATATTTTTACTCATACAAGATATATAAACATTACTGTTTTTTAGGCAATGTCAACCACGGTCGGCTTGTTTTTTATATAACATTTTGTCCTCCACACACATCACCAGTAGTAACCTAGTAAGTCAAAAAAACATAAATGGCATCTTTGAAAGTGATTGCAGATTATTGGTCCCAGCTAGTGTACACCCAAACCCATAATGTGAACACAGCACAGTAGTACTTGACCTTTTCCTCTGCTGGAATGAAAATAGTAAACATGACAAGTTCAGGTTTTGACAGAAGTTCCCATTTCTTACTAAAACACCCACCCGTCTGACAAGAAGAAAGACTACAGGCTGGTTGGGGGTGTCGCAGCAGTGCAGACTTCGTCCTGTCGAAGTCAAAAGGCCACATTAACTAAGATCAACATCACTTTTGACAGCATATTTACAAGCGCTTTATTTTCTGAATGGGACTCTTTCTTCCGACAGAATGGTTGTTTTTGGTCTGGAGGCACAAAGGGAAGATCAGTGAGCTGCCACTTTATGTTGCATTGAGGACGGTAATGTCAGCTGCTGTTGTGGTATAACTGGATTAAGGTACGCTGCACAATTTGTCGTTTCTTAAGCCCTGCTACCTCCCCATCTGTCAATAGGGACAATGTGAGATTGCCATTTTCAGCCTGAGCATTAACCTCAATAATGTGGCGTTCACATTATTTGCTCACATTATTGTAATAATAATAATAATAATTAGGGCTGTCAATCAATTCAATCACAACTGAATCACATTTTTTATCCGTTCAAAATGAACCTTAAAGGGAGATTTGTCAATTATTTAATACTCTTATCAACATGGGAGTGGGCAAATATGCTTGCTTTATGGAAATGATGTACTGTATATATTTATTATTGGGAATAATTTCAACAAAACAATGACAAATATTGTCCAGAAACCTTCGAGGGTACTACATTTAGCATAAAAAATGATGCTCAAATCATAACATGGCAAACTCAAGCCCAACAGGTAACAACAGCTGCTCAAGGGACCCCTTTAAAATGGCCATGCCGGTTTTTCCTCGCCAAAATGTAACGTAAGTTTGGAGAATTATATAACCTTCTTCACGACAAGACAGCATGACATGGTACCAATAGATTCCTTAAGTTTTCTAGTTCCATATTATCAATTATTTGTAACAACCATGCATTATAATGTATGGCTGTTTCAACACAATGAAGATGATATGGCAACACAGTCAACTCACCCGCTCTGATGAGTCTAGCGTGACATAAATGGCATCATAATTCTTTCTTCTGTGATTATAATTGCTCGAATCACAATGTGAAAATTATAGATTACACAGCACATCGGTGTACCGTCTGTTTTTCCTTTCACTATGATGAAGCATATTTCCTTTTTACGTGGTCATGATTTAAGGTGACTGTGAATGTCTGGAACAATTCGCCGTCATTTCCCTGCATGGATTCATCCCCAGCCACTCTCCAGTAAAGCCTTGTTTGTTTGCTATTCAAAGCACTTTATCTCGTGCTTCAGCTTGGGAGTTTTCTGTTCTAAGCTTTGAGCAACCTGCAGTGTCTTCCGCCCCTAATGTGCCAAATTCAACAGCGACTCACACAAAGACTAAAAACGCTGAAGCATTTCACACCGCCGAACAAAGCGAGAATTCTCTACCTTTGTTTCCTCAGGAGAAAGTACTTTTTGTGGTAATTTTGAGACAAACATCCCAGTCAGTAAAAATATATTTGCCTGTTGGCATTCATTGAGCGTGACACATCAAGCGGAGGCAACGTTGTTTGTGTGGAGGAATGAGGGGACACTGTATTGTATTCATCCCCAAATGGCTCTGAGCGAAACTTCTTTGATTAATATGTCTGTTAGGGGAATGCTATGCACCGGAGAGAACCACTTTCTGAAAACACAACCATCATTCACGCACAACATCTTTGGCCGTCAGCTTTAATGTTTTCATACGTCCTTTTGATGGAGGCCATGTAGGAGAATGGAGAAGAATATGCTTTACAGGGATTTTAACAGCTCCTATAGTAAGTGAAATCATCACCATTAATCACTTCACCGTGCTGATGACTTGCATTAAAAATCCCTATTCCGAAGCCATCCGATTAATATTATCACTGTATATATGGTGGAATTATTAAGTGTAGGAAAAAGCGTACTATATTGAGTTTATGTGTGTGCCTGCAGTCGTGCATCACTCACGTTCCTCTGCTTAACACACATCTCTCTCTTTCTCCTACACACACACACACACACGAATGCAGATGAACAAAGCAGGTGGTGAGGTGTTAAACAGGCCATGATTTGGCTAGAATTCGATGGCAGACTCTCTCCCTGAAGGCCAAGGGGGAGGGCTAAACAGGATTTCACTGATCCAGCGTCAGAGCCAACGCTGCCAGTCCCGGTGCATTTTCAGTGCCAGTCCGGCATTTCTATGCACTTGGAGATACCCCAAAGTATGTGTTTGGCAGTGTTTGCTTCAGGGTACGAGCCTGTGGGTCCATATACAGCTCACGTCTTTACCTCAATACCCCTCGTAAACTCCCCTCCTACTCCTACTCGTTGGCTGAATCTGTTTCAAATTGTCCCGTTATCACGTTTTCTCTCCTTTTTTGTCAAGTAATACCGATGACAAGCTCGCTCCCGAGAGGAGGCCAAGCCACAACCTTTGCCTTGTTTCTGCATGTGTCTCCATGATTGGATCAAAAGCGGTGTCTTTCTACTGTGAGTGAGCAGTCTGAAAGGCATGTAATCCTGTTCCCACTGCTCCATTGAGAGCAGAAGGCGTTTTGCGGGTGTGTGGTTTTCTACCTATGTTTATTTTTTTGTGGAGCTTTGGGGTGGTAATGCCAGGGCGAATTTGCTGTGACATTTTTTTTTTTTGGTGTGTTTGTGTGTGTGAGGAGAGAGAGAGAGAGAGTAGGAGGAAGCCACCTCCGAGATATGGATGGCTGTATTGAGCGGGACGGGGTGACAGGGGAAATCTGCCGCCTTGTTTAAGGGAAAGCAAAACCCATCAGGGCTTTGCTTTGTCCACGAGACGCACAGTTAGTGGGATTTATAATTGGGATTAACCGTTGTCCCCTGGTGTGTGTTTCAAAGCTAGTTATCATTAATGTAATCCAATTAGTACATTCATTGTGTTTACAGATTTGCCTCTAAATGACTCATTGCAGGTGTACTTAATGCAGACTCAATTATTAACCTAAATAAACAGATTCATTTGATACAGTTTATTCCATATGCCTAGCCCAGATTAGCGTTTTATTAATTGTTTATCTTTTATCTGTATATATCCAGCTCTTTTTTTAGTATTTCTTTGGAAAACATATTACTTTGCATGTGTCTATTAATTAATTAAAAGTAATCGCACATGTCAATGTACAGTCAAGTTCATAAATGAACATGTAAACCATTTTCCAACTGATTACCACTGTTATAACTTCTTTTATGAAGAGCGATGTAGATGAGCTCAAGGACACAGAGGTTTTGTGTGGCTAATTTGCAGAAGCCTGTCGCTGGTTGCACAAGACTACTGTGGATCTGTTATGTGCAATCATGCTTTGACAACGCACATCACTCAAGTTAGAGAGTACAGATGAAAAATAACACTTGTAACACTTATAACACAATAACACCTGCAGATGGCTGATAAGAGAGGAAGGCCTTCACACAGCTGTTATGGAAGTGACAGTGTTTAGGCGTTTTTTTTCCGACTGGAGGAACGTTTTTATAGTTCTAAGAACTTAGTTCCAAGAACCCGCCTTTTTATTTTGTCCGCACCTCAAGAACTAGGAACAATAATAGGTCTAAGGTAGCTTTCACATTAGGTATGATTGATCCGTACCGTGCCACTCCCCCGCAGCACAGCTTTCACACTTTAGTTTTTGATCCGTACCTGAGTACGCTTGCATCACCATCTACGCATTCTGTGATGATGTTGCTATGGTTACATTTTAGAGGAAGAAATTCCAATCTTATAGGCTACAATGGAGTCGACTTTTGTATTACGCCTTTTATGGTTAATATCTTGGAGACTGTGTCAATGACGAACCTCTCGCCTGCCTTCCTACTATATCAGCTATGGGATAGCAGTTCAGCGGATGAGATCGCCGTTTTGAGGGACTTTTTTTAGCTTCTATTTCAGAGTAGGTACTTTCGAAAGTGTACTGTGATTGGGCATAAGCCAATGTAGCGCTGGCAACGACCATTTTTACAAACCCAAAACACAGACAACAGCTCGTAACGAAATAAATTCAAGAAAATACAGACAAATGGACTGATAGTGAAGTCCAGAAGTTAACTTGGTTATGAGCACTGAGAGCCGCCGCTCAGCGAGCTAACCCAGTAGCAGAAAGCACACCCACTGAGCCGAAGAACGATAGGAGATTCAAACTGAAATCACAAAACGTACTTTCGTGACGGCCATATCTTCAAGGACACGTTTCATTGTATACTATATACAATGAAACTAACTTGACATCAATTGTATACTATATACAATGAAACGTGTCCTTGAAGATTGTGACACCGATGTAAGGTGACTTATATAGCAATGTAACCTTTGAACAGAAGTAGCATATATTACATACATGTATGTAACCCAACAGGAAAGGGGAAAGTGAGACCGAGGTTCTGCCGGGTTCCAAGCTTACTAAACTGTTATTGGAGCATAGAGCGAAAAGGGGCGAGTTACTACGAGGAACTTTTATTTTGTGTCGATTTTGGCGGACCCTGCGGACAAAAGCGGTAACGTTAAGTTTCAGAGCACCAGAGTCCCTTTAGAAAACCTCTCAGCATGGTCTGACATTCACATATTATCTCTGCTTCATGCTGCCCTGAAGTATGTTGAAGTTTTAGTTTCTTTTTGTCGAGCTTGTCTGACCTAGCAACAGTAACTAAGGGGGGCGGGACTTAGGATTTGTCAATTGAACTTTTAAGAAGAACACATCAATATCTCAGTTACTTTGATCAGGATCTTTGGACATTCGGGAATGAGCAGCAGCTTGTCCTCTCAGTCTGTGAAGCTCAACATAACATCAGCCAACTTTAGCTCAGCAGCTCAAGGGAAACTGAGAGCTATAAACAGCTGTTTGTGTGATTTGGGGGATTTTTTGGAGAGGTCTGAAAGAGTGCCCCCTCCACCAATTGACCTAATGAAAATATAACAGGACATGTGGCTTGTCTAGTGTCCTGTTGACCTGCGGTCGGGCGGCGGTTGGCGGATGGCACAAAACGTGGACTAACTTGACATCAAAATTACAATGCACTGCTGGCCAGTGACACGCCCTCTGAGCAAAGAAATCTCAGAAAAATACCACTTTGCCAATGCGCCCACACGAACATAGAGCCCTGTGAATGTAACTCTACGCAGCTGCCTGAAATACACAGCCAAACCTTTCCGAGTCACAGTTTATATGTCAAATACAGTGCGAGGCAGCGCTAGCTAGGACCACATTCCCCTCCGTGAAAATCTGGAGTAGGACTGTGCTTGTTTTTCATATCAATAGAATCATCCGCTGAGATGGTGTAGGGGCTAATCACATCTTCCCTCCGGTAAGCCTAAGTCCTAAACCCCATCCCAGTCAATTTTTACACTGGCTCCTCTAATCCCTTTCCCTTTTGATGTTCCTTGCTGTTTGTATAAAATCAATAAAATATACAGCAGAAAAAATACCCTCCTCTACCTTCATGTTGGCTACCAAATCAGCAGACCAAAGCCATCAAAAGGAACTATAACTGCCATCTTACTGATCTCAGGAGTCACAAAAAGAGTAAATTGTATCAGTGGGTGCTAAGACCGGCCCCCCTGCTATGCTCATGCATGCCCTCAGTAGCTCCATATGCCAAGTGAGCTGCCAAGGGAGCGGACAGGCAAGCTCAGTGACTGCCAATCTGCAGATGCAGGAGCCGTCCGCTCATGCATATTAAACCCACACCACCTGCTCGTCGTACATCACACCCTGCATTCTTGGTCCCAGGAATTTTAATCGACTGCGCTGACAGGAAGCCGCTCTCTTGTCCACGTAGGTGAATCGCTCCTCTCCTCTTACTCCCGTTAAAGCTGGGATTGGGGACGCATGGTGATGTTGCATTTCTGCAACATCCCCGGAGTTCCCTGGAGGAAGATGGAGAGTGGCAGGGAAAGATCGGAATATGGCGATGAGGCAGATGGGGTGGGGGGAAAAAAGACCGCTGCGCCTTTAAAATACGAAGATCTCCAATGGCGTTCCGTTGTTTGTCTTGTCAACGCTCCCACGCTGTCATATACCATCCCTCCTCTCCTGTTGTCCTCTCAGGTGTGAATAATTGCCTAGCATCTTGTTGGATTAACCAAAGAGAGAGAGACAGAGGCTGAAAGAATAAACTGCATCAATAACTCGTGATCAAAAATGACTTCTCAATATAGTTTTTCACAGTACGGTCGAGGCAAAATCAGGTTTCACAACTTTTCCTTTTCTGCATTTCTTCCCCCTCTTTTCATTACTATTTCATCTGTTTGCACGTGCAAAAAACGCATCTAGAGACGAGTGCTGCATAAAACAGTATTTTGAGTCATTTCCAATTCAAATATGTTTGTTGGGCATAAAGAGGGAGCATGGTGAATACCCATGGCAGGAAAATAAAAAAAAAAAAAAAACAGGTTTTTCTCGGTGAAGTATTTTAACACAGCTGCGCGGTGATCATAGCGTTGATAACACCGCATCTCAAATCATCAGCATGAAGAAATCAGCATTTTTTTAAAGCGTCAACCGTCATGTCACTGAAGATGTTACAGCAAGTAAATGAAGACACCTCTCAGTCTCTCTGCCAGTTTCTGCTGGCACAGCATGATCCTCTTGAACCCCCAGGATTACATTTTTATGCCATCTTTTAAGTCTTAAATAAACTAAAAAAGAAGGGCAGATGGGGGGAAGGCACTGCCAAGACAGGACCAAGTGTGGCAACAGTTAGATGCACAGTAACAGGCGAAGCCAAATATGCCACGTTTTTTTACAAGGGGGTTTCTTAGCGCTGTTAATAAATTGTTATGAAGAACAAAAGACTTTTCATGAAAATTAATACACTATCTTGATGGATACACGCTGTGCATGCACTCACAGCTGCACACGCTCCGATTACAGATCATAATCTGTGAATTAATGTTTTATGAAAATAAATAAAGCTAATTATGTTGGATTTAATAATGGGTAATATAGTTGAATTTTTATTAGGCAGTCAAGAATAGATTACATATTCAGGGCTGTATCTTTCTTTTTTTTATTCTCAAGAATAATCCAGGTAATATCCAAGCATATTTGTGGATGGATATCTTGACGTTCTGTCAAAAAGCGTCTAAATACATCAGGCCTCGTGCACACTGCATGTCATTTGTAAGTCTGTCTCTAGTCTCCATGAGTGCTCTCCACTACTTTCATGCCTTCTTGCACATTTGTGTGCGTGCGTTGTTTGTTTTTCATTAGTTTCGCAGCCTCTTTCATGGGGTCCCATTTGTAAACAGTGATGCATTATTAATTGCTTAGCCCTTCCTCAAGCAACACCACAGGTATGTATATTTCAGCAAAAACTCTAGCAAGCTTTAATTTGTATCTCATTTCTTGCGTGTCCTGTCCTGGAATTGAAATCTATATTTAATGTCATTGCCGTGGCAAAAGCACTAAAGCGACCTCCCTCATTAAATATACATTTGACAGATTTCAAATGTATTTCTCCAGTTGCTGGTTATTCTGTTATTTGCTCTGTAAGTAATGGGGATAATGGCATCAAAGTACATCGCCCGCTTTTGAATATGAGGTAGAGGCACTCATCCCATTCTTAACAGCTTTTACGAGGTTTCCCCGGAGTGAATGGATGTATGTTCATGGCTGCACTGACGTCTACATCACAGTGGTTTTGCTAATGTGAAGCACACATTAGCAAAACAGACAAAAACTTTGGAATAATAGGCAACCGCATACAGTACAGTGTTTCTGTCATTTCTGAGATCATAAGCAGCAACATAATTTTGTCCCTCCTGGTGGCATATTATGATAATTACACCACAAATTGCAATCAATGAATCAGGATAAATTACCTGTCTAGTCCCATATTACTGAATATGGGTTGCGAAGACAAATTAGCAGGGGAGAAATTGCTTCTAATAATATTGCTCTGTGTTTGAGCATTCTTGTAAACCTCATTACGGATTCCAGCCTTTAACAGGAAGTCAATAACATCTGACAGATTACATTTTGACCTTGACAGCCAGGAAACTGTTTCAGGAGGGTCTGCAAGTTGAGAGAAGTTGAGTCACTGCTGGCTCTTGCCACACAGTGCCTCTATTATGATGTTGGTTGGCATTGTGGCTACGTTACCATGACTGAGTCAGAGAAATGTGCTACTGAGGAGGCAAATTATCTCCCAAAGCCCTGAAGGCACCTTCAGAAAAACACATAGCTCTCGGTACTGATAATAATCTGACAATATGAGTCATGATAATTTCAGAGAAATTCAATAAATCTCACGCACCCCCTCTGTTTTCCTGGTATTTTTTTTAAGGTTGCTTTTCTACTACTTAATTTCTAGCTTTAATAGCTAGGTCCAAGGTCTGTCACGCAGCATAGCATTACTCACAGCTATACAATAAGAGGGGTAATCAAACAATACAGTAAATGACGGTCTTGAATAGATGATGCTCAGTTCTAATGTGATTTCAGTGTTCTTTAGAAAAGCTTAAAGGTCGTTTCTTCCTGCTGTAGAAGACTGATGCACAGCATTTCTGTGTTTTTCTTTTTGGAATGCTTCACTCACAAAATTACCATTTGTATATAAATTACTCACCCCGTGTTACCTTGAATTCTTGAAGAAAACTCTGTTTTTCTCGCATGCTTACATGATGGACAAAGAATAAAAAAAATGGATAAAAGTCTTGATGAATTGATGTAAATGGGAGACCTCATTTAACAACAGTAAAAGTGTATCAAAACATCCGTTACACAACTCGTGCAGTGTAATCCAAGTCTCATTTATCCAGTCGTACGCTCACTACATACTTCCAAAACGCATGCGTCTCTGCTAAAACACCTCTACCTCACACTTGCGCAGGTGTGCTACTCATCCGTTCGAGTCCGAAGTGTTTTAAATAGTAAGGTTTTAGTGAAGATGCATGTGTTTGGGAAGTATTGAGCATGCGCCTTTCCCCATTTACTTCAATTCATCAAGACTCTCTGTTATTTGATTGTCCGTTCACTGTGGAGGCAAGCGAGAAAAACAAAGTTTTCCTCAAGAATCCCAGGTAACATGGTAGGGCTGCACGATTATGGCCAAAATGGTAATCACAATTATTTTGATCAATATTGAGATCACAATTATTTATCACAATTATTAATAGATTTTAGGGACAAACTATTTTTTTATTGTAATTTCACATTTAAATAAAGAGTGTGCTCCTTTCACTTCCATGTAGTGCTACATTCTAACTGTCAAAAACTGTCTTTGTTATTGTCATCTATGCTGGTTATTTGCAGAAAAACACACCATTCAAATAATAAGGAAATAAATGATTGTATTTTATTATTTTATTTGATTTAAATATTCGCTTTGATTAAAATAATCTTGGCATTAGTGGTTTTAATGATGTATTATAAGCTGCTTAGAGCTATGTGGTAGGAAGTTAAGCAAGTTTCTCTAATTAATATCTATTTTAAATTGCTGTGAAAACATCTCCTTCAAACAAGTGGATTTATTTATTTATAATTTATCATCTCCTGATTCTCATTTGTACTGAGCAGAGCTTGAACGCATCATAATGTAACTCAATGGGACCTCCGTTAACAGAGCTGTCCAGCTCGATCATATTAGTTAAACTGAGGGAAGCCAAAATCGTGATTGCGATTGATATACGGTTAATTATGCAGCCCTATAACACGGGGTGAGTAACGGATATACATTTATATATATATATATATATATATATTTTGGGGGAAGTATTCCTTTGAGGAAAAGTTCCACCCAAAATGACATCTCCAATGTGAATCCCAGCTCCCCTGATGCTTGCACAACCTCTTCTATTGGATATGCAGGTTGTATCTGACAGTGCAGACACATTGCACATCCAACAGAGGTACTGTATATTCCACTTCAGCCAACAGGCAAGCTGAGGCTTCTGGTATAGAGCAGTACAGGTGATTTGGACTTCCAGTACAGTCTCTTGGCTGCAAAACACTTGCACTAAGTTGCGTGGGTTGTGGAGAGACATTCCATGGCCACTTTATGATCTGTTTGGGAGAAGGAGTGGTTTTGGAAATGCAGAGGCTTACTTGTTGTGTGTACGGTGGTCATCCAAACTTTAATCAAGATTCAGCTGACACGGGGGTAAGGAGTTAATGTAGATAATTAAAACTTTTCATTAGGGGGGTGAAGTGTTCCCTTAAGGTTCAATGCATGTTTGATGTCTTCTGGGGGTCTACTTTATTAACCTGCTGCTTTGGGCCTGTCACGGTGAACACATTCAGAAACCCTTTTTAGTCTGTCTAATAATGGTGCTGTTAGATAATGACTAGACTCCAAGGTCTCTTTGTGACCAGGAAGAAAAACAGTACTTTGAACTCCTCAATGCACCTTGCAATGACATATGGAGATAAAATGTCTATATTCCACTTCCTTTTGCCAAACATAAAAAAAAGTCTGCAACAGCTTACCCATGAGTCAGACCGTTAATGTACAGTATACTGTATATGTCACAGCTCGGGGCTTTTAGGTTGGACTAGAGTAAAGAACAACTAGAGTACCTGTGACAAATGTCCCACCAAATACCTATCAATGGGTTGTCATGGCGACCAAGGCCGAGTGCTCTTTAACCCTGCTTACAGGCAGCGACTGCCACCTTTAACCAACTGTCCCACGGGTCGACTACTATTTGTTTGTGTCATGTCAGGGATAGAAGGTCTCCCAAGGCTTGTCGCCTTGATGATCATGCAAAATGTACAGTGCTGTACAATATGCATGTGCATGTTTCTGTGTGTGTGTGACGTCTGAAAGACATCACAGGGCTATGCCAATGTATGTTTATACATATATTGACCATGGTTATTGTAAGTATTGGATATTCAAGGTTATTATACGTTGTTTCAGTCTTTCCCTCTTCCCCCCTCTGCTGTATATGTTGTCAATAGCTTTATTCTTCAAGGTCCTTCATTCATGCCCAGTAGCTCATTGTAATTTTTTTTTCTGTTTATATATTCATGTATGCTGTTCATGCCACTGTTGGTTTGTGTGAAGCTATAACAAACAGTATAACACATATAGTATGTTTTGCCAGGTGTTGAGCCATAGTTGGAATAAATTACTTTCATGAGAGTTATAAAAAAAGAAAGAAGCTAGCTTCGTGTCTCACAGTGCTTGGCAGCAGTTTATTTACATAGGGAAACATGATATCACCAAGATTTATTGCTTTAGAAAAAAGCCTAAACTCTTGTTAATTAGCCACCTTTTTTTTTTTAAAGATACAGGTTGTGCATGTTGGTGTATTCTTATGTATAGTGGATCCACTCACTGATTGGTTGAGGAGGTCAGAATGAGCTTTGCGGTGGCACGCAATCAAGCATCCTAAGCACTATTGATAGCTTAGCTGCTATTGGCTTCACATTTAGGAAGCAACATAGTGTTTTGTTTGAAAATCACGCTTGAATCTGGAATTTGACATTTTGATCAAATCATTTTCCTCTTTTTTTTTTTTAATTTGCATGGGAAAGCCATATGTTTGACACTTTTTTCATATGGTGTGAAAAGGAAGGTGTGCTCTAAAACTGTATCAACAGGTATCAGTGTATATAAATATGTTTTGGGCGAAACATGGTGTGCCGAAACTTTAATAAGGTCCAGTAATTAATTCCCCCATTCCTCCTGCAGCAGTTAAAATGCCGCTTCAGATAAGAAACCATTGTGACAGATGGCATTGTCGGAGCCAATGTGTTATCCATACCTTCTGCACTTTATATTTCTCTGAATATGGTTCTGTCCAAAAGGCAGCGGTGCATGGTGGGTAAGCAATCAGCAGGCTCTCTCAGGACTTTCCCTTTACGTAGTAAGGCCCTCTTTGATGTGTGCTGCAGTAAACACAGGCAGTTCTCTGCCGACCACAGTCTCCTGGGGGATAAGGCTCAGCACAAGAACACTAATGAGCACATTAGAAGGAAGCCATAGAAGGAAAATGCTACAGTTGTAAATGGAATTGTCTCCTGTGTTGTCTGTGCCAATGATGCACTGTCTACAGTAAGTGTATGTGTGCAGAGTATATACAGAGTATGGAGGCCCCCATAGGACAATTACATAAAATCTTTTTTGTGACAATTATTTTCCAACTTCATGATTGGATTTGAATTGAGGCTGCAAAAAAAACGGTCATAGAACCATTGTTTTCAGCAGCACTATAATTGGCAGTTGATGTATAATCAAGCATTGGAGCTAAAAAATAAAAGTGGGACTGTGAAACTGAGGTGACGTTTGCCACTTACAATAACAGTAACAAACCATTACATATGGATAGTTCGCCATTTATTCCATTTAAAACAATCACAGGTCATAAAAAAGTGATGCCTAACAATAATATCTGTGTGAAAACAGTGTTAAAGCCTCTCCCATGGCTATGTCAAGGCATGAGTGTTGGTTAAAATAGACTAGTACAGTGCCTGTTCAAAATTTGCCTGTTCGGAACGGGCCGATTGCTCGGCTTCCAGTATTGCTAATTGCTGCTCATCCAAACAACTTCACACTCGTACACTGTGTACATAATGCACTACTAATAAATCAGCCCTGTCTCTTAAAAATAACCTTCCCATACAATGGAACTGCTTTGTGAGTTACATTTCTCAAGGGAAACGTATTTTGACGCGGAGTACGTTTGTTTTTGACGTATCACAAATACGTTTGTAATGATAGTCCACGGACATCTGCATAGGGAGGAGGTCGGGGTGGTGGATGCGTCAAACAATCACGGTGCTTTCACCCAGGTGACCGCTGTTTGTGACCCATGTGAAACTCAAAGTCAACATTCACTTATTTTAATTTATGTTCGTTGCGTAATAAAGTAACAAACGTTGTCATTTTAAGTCAAACCAAGATGTTTATTTCACTAGACCTAACCAAGGTAGTTTTGTTGCTTAAACATAACCAAGTAGTTTTGTAGTGTTTTTGTTTTGTTTTGTTTCAATTTCATTGCCATTTTAAGCCAAACCATGTTTTTTACTAAACCTAACCAAGTAGTTTTGTTGCCTAAACATAACAAAGTGGTTTTGTTGTGTTTTTGTTTTGTTTTGTTTTAATTTTATTGTTGTTTTAAGTCAAACCATGAAGTTTATTTTACTAGACCTAACCAAGTAGTTTTGTTGCTTAAACCTAACCAAGTAGTTCTGTTGCTTAAACCTAACCAAGTAGTTTTGTTGCTTAAACATAACCAAGTAGTTTTGTTGCTTAAACATAACCAAGTAGTTTTGTTGCGTTTTTGTTTTGTTTTGTTTGAATTTCGTAGTTGTTTAACTAAACCATGATGGTTTTTACTAAACCTAACCAAATAGTTTTGTTGCATTCTTTGTTTTGTTTCAATTTACAATGTTATCCACGTGTATAAAACTGCGCCCGTAATCCGGGAGAAAATATGTTCCCTCGAAACGTAATTGAGAGTGCAGTTTAGTTGTACGTGATTTTGTAGGAGACAGGGTTGTAATAAATATGTCCTATAGATCTCAAGAGCTCACACTCATTACTACACTTCCTTGGGTCCTCAGCAACACACCCGGCAAGTGGGAAGTCAACCGGATGAACGGTTGTGGAGAAAATCGAAGGACAGACATACAGATTGAAACTCCTTCCATTTTAGTTTGTTTTATGGATTTATGTCTTGTTAAAATGGTATAAATACTGTATGGTTTAAAGAGGAGTTTGTTACATACCACCAACCAAATGATCAAAGTTTCTAGCAGTAGGCAAACATTGGAAATGTTTCAGTGTTTACCACAAAACCCCCTTCAGATCCATGCTGAACTGTACAGCTTAATATTTGACTGCAGACGCTGGCCCACTTTTCGTGCACTTTGATTGGTTGTATCTTTATGCATTCATAGAAAAGAACATGTAGTACTGTGACTTTTTCCTAAATATAAAAAAAATAAACTTTGCTTTTGTTGTCACCTTCATGTTACAATAACAGATCTGGATGTAGTGATGTTCCCCCCATTGGTAACAGTAATTTGTACATATGAAAGTGCAATAAATGCTATATTTAGTTTAAGCTATTTTCTAAGATATTGATTGTGAGCGATTGAGTAGTAGTGACTAGGAGGGAGTACTAGCCTCAGTATTCCTCTCAGATAACTCTGATCTCTCAAGCATCATCCAAGTCTGTGATCCCCAGCCAGTTGATTCCTTGAAAGTTACCAAGGGAATCGGCAATCTGGATTGCCTTTGTGCAGCGGGGAGAGTGAGAGACGTGAAAATGATTTCAAAGACCCCGGGATGAATCACACTCAAACTGCAGCTGCCATTTATTAGCACATTTTCCACCCATGTTTGTTTTTTATTTTCACAGTTACCTAAGAGTTTTGTAGTTAGCTAGAGGCTTGCATTGCGAGGGTTTTACTCTGCAAAAAAGGCTTCATTAAAAGTGTTGATAAATGAACCTAATGGCAACTTTTATGTTTGTCATAATTAGTCCTGACACTACACTACTTAATAATACCTAAGAGCAAGGGACACATCATTTATCAGCTATTACCTCAATAATGAAGATGAAGATTTGTTTTTTTTTAATAATAGGTGATATGCCGTACTGGTTTGATATTAAAAATGTGTCAAAATATGTCTTCTGTTAAAAGAAATAAATAGCTTTAATTGGTTTGACTGCTTTGGATCTACAGCAGGGTTCAAACTGATCTATTCAGGGTCATTTCCTTGATAGTCAAGAAAATGACAACACAGAAAGTATCACATCAAAACATACGGCACACAACCAGTTTGCTTTGACACGTTCAAGAAGCACTAATTGCTTTTATTAACTGGCTCTATTTCTGACGGGGGGGGAATATTTAAAGAACGGAGCATTTCAACAGGATCCTGCTTGACAGGTGCTCGTTCAAAAAGTGCCCGAGTTGTGCTTGCTGTGTGCTGCAGATTTTTTACCATTTCTTGCCTGTCACGGTGATGAAACGGGAACCCATAAGAAATTGACAGCCTGTATTGCTCAAGGCCAAACATATCTGAGGATGGCTTGTTCCTTGATGTGGCCAACAGGGCTAAAAGAGTGGAGGCAATCCTTTAAGACTTACGAGTTCTTTTTTGCAGATTTTTGAGAGGTAATCACTACGGGCTTTTTGTTTGTAGACCTTACACCTGGTGAGGAAAAGTAGAGCCTTTATTTTGTAGAATGACAGGTTAGAGACTTAGCACTTTTTTAGCCTGTTTTAATGAAATAGAGAACATGCTGAGCGTGTTTTACAGGTCAACTGATTCATTGGTGCAATGTTTAAAACCACAGGGAATTTCAAAGAGGTAAAGCATGGCATAATATATTTAATTTAAGACCACTCATGTCAGCCTGCCTCTCTCCGGGTGAGGACATTCACTGTCTGGGAAAAAAAAGGAAAGCCAATATACAAAAGGTGTGCCGGGGAGGTTTGTGGGAGCTCTGTCCTTCATGAAAGAAATATATGGACACGTCATACATCATCATCGATTCCCGAAGTGCCGTGTCATAGGTTCCGCGGTGACCTTGTGTGGTTCACATCCTACCCCCTCTGCTCTGTCAACGGAGTGTGACAAATGAAATGATTGCTGTACTTGAACCACTTTTTTTTAACACAGAAAGGAATATACAGTAATAGTGGATCAACAAAAGCTTTCTTCACCGGTTCTTTGAAATAAGATAAGGTGACAGGTGAAAATATAAAAAGTTTTTGAAACGTTTTAGCACAGATAATATTACTTGCAACGCTGGTACTAAAAGGGTGTTTGGTATCTGCCTGACCTTGGCTTTTCTAATGTAAATACATCAATGGTTAGGCTCACAGCGCAAAGTCAATTCTCTCTTTTGTCACAAAAGCTCTGGCTCATGTGCTCAAACCTCAACTACTGACCTAGCGTTGTCTTTGTATATCAAACGTGCTTTTTTCCCCCCACACGTGGTCACCGCCGCTGTCTGAATAATAGATACAAGGGACTTTAAACGCCATGATAATTATTACCAGGGACATGCGTACCATAGGGGGACGTTGTGTTCTATTTTCTATTATTAAAGTTGCATCTTGGAATAGATAACCTTTTGAGCATCACACTCTGGGAATTTGCCGAATTAATAATACAAGATGTAATCTGTGTCTTTTAAAGCCTAGAAAGTGAGAGAGTCAGCGCGGGTTCAAAACCTACTTTCATATGCATCACACTCTGGGGAATGATGTATAAAAGAACCGATCCAAAAATTATTCTAACTAGCAATCAAAAAGTAAGACGTTCAACAGATGCAGAGCGTGAATGTACTGCCTTTCTGGGAACACTTTATAATGACCATAATTTATAAATGGTAAATTGATAGTTAATTAAACTTAGTTAATAGTTATTTTACTGTTCACAAACAACTAAATGATGATAAATAATTAACTTGTTATTGTTATTTTAACAGTTTATTGTTGCACACACAATAACCTTCTATATATATATATATGTGTGTGTTTGTTAGAGGTTAATAATAGATTTGTAAACTGTCTATAAGCATTATTTGGATGGCCGTTATAAAGATGCAACTGATGATAATGATACTTTGTTAAATGGTTAATAAATACTTTGTAAAGCATCTATAAACTTTATTTAGATAGATAGTTAATACTTTGTCAATGGTTAATAATCGGTTTCTGGTCCATGTATCTATGTAATGTTTATAGATGTTTTACAAATCATTTCTTAAAGGTTTACTAATTATTTGGTAATCATTAACAAATATAGTATATACAATGTTATAATGTTTACAACAATAAACTGTTAATAAATACTTTACTAATGTAATCAGATTTAAATGTTGTCTCTTATCCACTATGATACAACATATAATTTATAAACAAATTATTTCATATTACACAAACTAATGATAAAATAGCATAATAATAATAATAATAATAATAATAATAATAAACATTATTACTTATCGTGTAATTGTTTGTTAACAGTAAAATAACTATTAACTAAGTTTAATTAACTATCAATTTACCATTTATAAATGATGGTTGATTTAAAGTGTTACCGCCTTTCTTTTCTTTTAAAAATGCCCTCCTATGTAGATATTAAAAAAATCCAAATGCATCTGAAGATATTTTATGAGCCACTACAGTAAGTGGTTTAAATGATAGCTCCCAAAGTTTTTACTGTGACGGAGAAGAGTGTTGGTTGGTCCCAGGAACGCCACATATCTCTTTTTGTGTTCCCTCTGATCTCCCATCATCTCTTGGGCCTTACATGAAGAGCCGCCGGATTTATCGATCAATGGCCGTAAACAAAACATAGATTGAACTGGACACAGGGGGCACAACAAACGGATTACAGACTTTTTATTCCTCCACTCGCGATTGGACACTAGAGCCTTGGCTGAAATAGGCCATTGGCCGCCAGGAGTGCGGCGCACAAAGCAGATTGGGCAACAACAAAGATGTGTGCAAACTCACATGAAAGGACGGAAATAGGAATGGAATAACAGTAAGAAGAATTTGTGCATGTGTGTGCTTTTAAACGGTGTGTCTGTGTGTGCAACATAAATGGATGAAGGCAGAATCCGTTTTGTAATCCAATTGTATTGGCAAGGTATTGAGCGTAATACCAGTCAATCCAATTTTCAATGCTTGGCTACATGATGGAGTCAAAGAGCCTTTGAGTGATCATTTCCATGTTGTTGTATGCATGTGTGTATGTGTGTGGTTATGCCAACAACACATGTGTCTACTTGCACGAATATCTGCATACAGATGGTGCTTGCACATGCTAGCTCACAATATTTATACGTAGCTGACAGCTGTGCATATTTCACAGGGTGGAGAACCCTGCATTGCAGTGCTTGTACATGGCAGCCATGCTCTTTGTGCGAGAGCGGCTCAGGGTCAGACCAGAAGAGGAGAATTAAAGCTCCATCGCCAAGCCCATCTCTCTCTGCTCTGCCTCTGTGTAGTGTTGCATTTTATCATCTCACTTTCCTTACAACTGTAATGTATTTCTGTGTTTTCCGACTGTGTTTACTAAAGCTGCAGACCAGGGAACTCACTAAGGAATTGTGGTTAAACTGCTTCATTTGAAACAAACAGCAATAAACAGACACCAGGAGTGCAGTACATATGTTTAATAAAAGCAACAAATATGCCAGAAGCGGTACAATACGAACAATGATAACACTAAAGCGGTTTTATTGCGGTCAATAACGTGCGTTACGCCATTGCTTTCCCTGTTGCATCAGGGACAAAGTCGGAGACCTTCAAGCAAAAAATGCAAATTCTGTAGTCAGTAATGAAGAAAGTAATTTGCTAGGGCTATCTTGCCCTTAGCCCAGTGAGAAATTAATCAACATATATAAAGTCTTTCTCCTCCAGTCTGAGCATAGTGGTCATTTCAGTGCAAAAACAGAAGAAAAACTTAACTTTTAGAACCATGCCGGCTTGACACGTGCAGATCGAAGAAATTATATAAATGAGAAGTGTTCCTGTGCAAATTAGATGTGATATAAATTGAAAATATGAGAGAAATTGACTGTTCAATAGTAACTTAACCTGTCCTCTCTGTCTTTTCCTGTCTACAGCAGTGGCCCCCACTCTTCCTAGTCTACGTTCAGAGGTCTTCAAGCCATGTGTGGAAGACAAGGACCTGGCCTTTTGTCTAAACGAGGGAGAGTGCTCCATCATTGAAACCGTGGCCGGGGTTCACAGACACTGCAGGTGAGTGGGATGTGTGTGTGTGTGTGTGTGCACGCGAGGCATTTGGTTTCTTTCTCAGCATTGGCGTTTCCTCTCTTTGCCCTTCCCCTTCAATCACTAACCTTCGGGTCATTTTCATTCAAGCCGCTCGGCCTGAAAGACTGTGTTGTTAGAGTGATGAAACACGAGAAAATCGTTGCGCAAAATGCACCTAAAATGCACCAAATTATCTAGAACCACTCGGACTACTAACCGAGGGGATCAGAGATGCTTTGGTCGCAGTAGTAGCAGCTGATTCTCCCGAGCCACACAATCAAAACCACCCAAATTGGAAAGAACCGTTTCCATGCAGATCCAAGTAGGAAGCCCACGGGGAGCGAATTTGATCTAACTGTGTTTTTAATTTGGTCTGACAAAACTTTTAATAGTGATAGCAGTCTTTTTTCTCTGGTATGAAATACATTTTAATGGTAGGTGTAAAGAAGGGATTCTTGCAAGATCCTTCTTTGATCTTACTTAAAAGCAACTGATTTTTTTTCCTTCTGATTTCACTCCCATTTCTTTTTTTCCTTTAGTTTCTCTCAGGCAGTCACTCACACCCTGAACAGAATAAACAACGCCTCTAAATATACCCTTAGTTGACTTTGACACAACTCATAATGTGGCAGGCATAACTAAAACGTTGTCAATTACCTAGATTAAATTTATCGAAGGCACAAATCTAATCCTTTCTAATGCCTTTGACAACCTATTTGCCTGCATTAGGAAGCCAATATCGTTTATCTCCCAGCTGGTTGTGTTTCTGCATATTTGTCATAGAGAGCAAGCAAACTTTGTTTATGTAGCACTCAGAACAGACGATACAAAGTGATTTACAGGAAGAATAAAAGAGAAGGAGGAATTTATGCAGACAACAGAAATTAAATGGTAATAATCAATCTTTTTGAGCAGCGTAATTCAGTAATATGAGCTTTCATCTCTGTGGTTTTAGCCAATAAAGACTGTAGGTTTGTGTTTACTGCATAAACCACACACATGGAACAGTACACTAGGAAAGCATGCTTATTGCTAATGTGCATTGCGGATTTATGTACAGACAGTTCATTACTGGGTGCAAGTTATTGCTCCTCCAGCTCCACTCTTCTTCGTATGTTCCTGCATGTCTGCTTCCCGTCGCGACCTGATGCTCAATCACTCTTCAGATCACTCTGATACATCACTTTAAAAATACATCACTTTAAAAATACATGATTAGATATTTTCTTTGAGGGAAGAGTTGTGCTGAATGGTACTGAATTGCTCCAGCTCATTAGTACACCTACCTGGAATTAAAGTGCCTAAATCTTCATCTTAAAATTTTTTTTTTAAAAAATGGTGCATTATAAATGACACATGAGCATGAGTCAAGCTTCTTAAAAAAGTAAATGCTGAGCAAAAGAAAGTTGAAAATCAGTCGGGAAATGGTGCATTTGATTAAAACTAGGGATGGCTCGATACCACTTTTTCATGTCCGATACCGACACAGATACCGCAACCTTGAGTATTTGTCAATACCGATACCAATCAGATACAGTCTTTTCCCCTCTCTTAAACAACTAAGTTTATTAAATTCAATAACTTTATTATTACACGGCTTTGTTGAATACTCAATTCTGATTGTTCAATTGCAGCGTTCTACAGTCTGTTATTTCTTTATAGCAGACCGTTGCTATGTATAACAGACCGTTGCTATGGGCGCAGTTCTGATGTCGGACTCTTGCGGACCGTTTTTGAGTCAAATTATTGATTTCTTCAGTAAGTAGCCGTGTAATAAGTGGGATAATGTACAGCTAGCGGGTTATTGTTGTGAAAGAAACCCCTTCAGCGTCGGGGTACAGCATCACCCTGTCACGGTTTCTTTCACAACAATGAAACACAGTTTTAGTCATAACTAGGTATAAAAAAAATGGAAAATATTAGTTTGCATGGCAGAAAACAATACTGACTCAAGTATTAATAGTCTCAACACTTTGATAATGAAATGATAATGATAATTTCACTGAATGGAGACTCTGGGAATCATTCAATGATGGGAAGGAGACTCAATGTGTGATTCATGTCATATTACGATGGCAGGCACAACAATTTGGAACGTCCTAACTTGGCGACCGCTGCATCACAAAACCCCCGAAGACTCGTAGCAACTGCCCTCTGGGCTATAATTAGTGACAGTTGAATGACTGCATATACGGTAGGACTCAGGAAAGACCTGCAGGGCCTAACCAAGAGGCGCTGTCCGCCAACTTCTCCTGAGCTGAGTGCCTGTTTGTGTGAAAGAATGATTACAGGTTTGTGAGTACTTTCAGCAAAAGGTTGGGGTTTTTTTTGCCTGAGAGATGTACAAGCAGTAAGTCAGATATATATTATCATTTCACTCAAAACTCACTGCCATGCCAATGTTGTTTAATGTCATCGCTACTAGGTGGAACTCGAGATGTGCTTGTAGGTTTCAAGAAGCACTTTTACAGGATAGCGATCACAACATTTTATTATTTTGAAGATAACAAGTAATTTGAAAACAAAATTTTACTAACGTTCTACATTAAAGCTGCATGAATTTCTAACCACAAGGGGCCAAAACAAACTCGCAGTATTGTAAAGTGAAACAGTTGTACTGAACATCAAATCTTTAAAACTTTATTTCCATGAGATAAAGTCAACCTTATTCCACAAAATGATTTTATCTGCCAGAACTAAGGAATATTTTCAAGAGCGATTTGTGCTGTAGTCTCCCAGAAAGACCATCCTTTAAGCTGGGCATACATTGTACGATTTTAGAAATTTTGTTGTGTAATTCCTAATCCTACTGTAAGAGAAGATCGTTATTGATGTAAAGCCAAAGCTCACGATTTATGTGCTCACGCTGTATGGTCCGATCGTCAGCCACAACCTGAGTGCTCACACTGTACGTGTAAAATGGAAAGACTCGTTTGAAAGCTCCGTGTTTGCTAGCAGAGGTCTGTATGGGTCACATTGCTAACAAAGCAGAAACGTACTGCCTTGATCATCTGTGCCATTCTGTCTGCTGAAACGTCAAAAAAAAAAAAGAGGCGGCAGCGTATATGGACTCGCAGGTGTCCAGGAAGACATGGACAGTATGGCTTGTCCATTTTGCAGAGATAATTGGAGGTAATCCAGCAATGTTTTACTAAATCTATTGTACAATGTCATCTTGATAGCTACGCTCTGATTACTGCAAGAAAAGCAGAAAAAAAGGCAGTGATGTTGTTGAATCGGCTCGTGGCTCTGCTTCAACTGTGCGAGAACCTGTGGACGGCCAACCAAACATTTCTGACATGTCAGAAATTCATACGACTGTCCGATGTCTGGTCAGGAGGAGTTAATCAGTCCTCATTTGGTCCGACTCTAAAATGAGTCGGGCGTCTCAAAATTCAGGCCAGAAACGGGCTAAGATCATACAGTGTACGCCCAGCTTTGGTTGCACTTTCCCCTGATAAACAAATAACTTATCAAGTTCTAATAACTTAATGAACAGTTACCTACTAAGACGTTTACCAGATGAACATCACATTCTTTCTATGTACCTGTCGAATTTAAGTCTTTACTCGTCTTTTTCCTCTAATTTCGTCCACCAACTCCTGATGAAACCATTTGTCTCTTTTGGGCTTGCTAAATGTTCGACTCTCCTCGCCAGCCATTTGTTGACGTCGGATCTTCATGCTGAGCAGGTAGCATACAGTCGGCTTGTGTGAGGTTGTTTGCTGAAAAATGGCTGCCCACGGTCTTATTTGTTGGGGGATATAACCATATGGACCAACAGACCAAAACAATGAGCTGAAGGCTACAAATAGCAGTAGGGTTGCTGCTGGGCCATTACTTATCCAGTACACAATGTTATCCTCTGTTCTTCTTCCTGTCAGAGATACTGTGCTCGGTGATAAACCCAGATATTGTCCATCCACATTTATGGATACAGCTAACAGGGGAAAAAGTTGTTACTTGACGAAATATAAGGCAGATGATTACAGCGAGGTTTCGGGTTGAGATCCTGCAGTTGATCAATCATCCCTCCGAGCAACGCCGGGATCAGCGTCCTCATGACAATAACTGCTGATCTCTTCAGTCTGTCCTAAAGAACAGAAAAGTAAAGGTTTAACGATCACTGCTTCACTGCTTCCTTTGACGTCATCTCCTCCTCCAGGCCACAGTGCAGAGAGCATAATAGATGGTTGGATGTTTTCCAACATTAGACAAGTAGAGATGTCAGAACAATCTTTAAACACTTGAGTCATTGGATGAGAACACAGTTTTGAACTTGGGAATCAATTTATTTTGTTATGAAACATTTCCTTAGCTCTCCTCCAATTCCCCCCCACCCCCACGCCCACCCCCCCTTCTGCCGGATATTCATGTTTGCCAATGCTAATAAGGCTCCCAAAATAAACATGCAAATGTGAGTTTAAGACCTACTTCCACATCAGTGCTGGGGCTTCTTATACACTAAATACAAAAATATGTTCAAGAGAAAGGTCTTGTGGTAATTTGGGTCATATATAGAATTATTACTTTACCAATAACTACAGTAGAAAGTACACCGTTCTCGATCAAGGATATTTAAGCCCTAACAAATTCACCAATATTTATTTGTTTGATTATTACAAAATGGCAGTTGAATAACTTCAAGATCAAAAATGACACTTAATAAATGCACTTTGAATATATTAAAATTATTTTTGCACAGTAGGTTTTATATGATGATGCATAACATTTATAAAATGTGGTTTAAACCGTTTTTAAATTCCAAAATGAATGTAGTTAGCTCAGTATTTCTTGTAAATGCACAGATTTGTGAATAAAATCACACACAGTGGATCCGTTAATGAGTACAGAAGGTACAAATGTTAAGCAATATGATATATATTTGCCTCCATTGTCCCCAAAGTCTCCATCAGTAGTAGTATATGAGTCAAGTTTATATCGAAAAACAATAAAGAACTGGTCTCACTTGAAATATTAAGCATCCCTTGCTACGCAGCGCAAATGATGAAGAGCTGTAAATCTCAATATTAGTCCAGTGTAGATGCAGATCGATATCATATCTGCCCCCCAGGAGGAGGAGAATCATGATTTCGACGTGCATCTCCGATAGCAAAGGAGAGACTAAGATGATGACACACTTATCTCCGAGATGTCAGACTCACCGAGCGCACGAAAGTAGAATGCACATATTCTATAAAAATATGGAAAAGCCAAAGGTGGAGGAATACATTATCGGGAGGTATAGCAGAGCTGGCCGTCATACCCGATCATGTCACCTGTTTTCCTA
Source organism: Sebastiscus tertius (assembly GCA_916701665.1). NCBI lineage: Eukaryota > Metazoa > Chordata > Actinopteri > Perciformes > Sebastidae > Sebastiscus > Sebastiscus tertius. Next base: position 62,685 of record CAKAOH010020610.1, read on the forward strand.
TTCTTGTGTTCAGCTCCACAGCACTCAGACAGTTTTGTGATGGTGAGTCTGGAATAAAACCCACCACTAAAGCTTCTTCCCAAGGGCAAAATATGTGCCGGAGGTAGAGAATCACCACGGGCGAATATACGGCACTTTAAATTAAATTAACATTGGAAGAGATAACAGGAGTACCAAGTGTGAGAATTCAATACGTGAAGAGACATATAGAACCCTCGGCAGAGTGTTGGGACACTTTGGCTGACAGTGCCATAGAGGATACTGCAAGCTTTACTACTGTCCCTCCGTGTGTAATGGTGCACACTGACAGTTCTGGCTTGAATAACAATCACAACGCACAGCCACAAGTGTGTTTTTATTATAAGTGTATTCGATTTAAAGTATTTTTTCTCCACATGAGGGATACAAGTTGAAATTGTCCATATCACATATCATCTGCAGAAAGTTTGAAAAGGATTTTTTCATATGTTTATACATATTCTCATACAACAGTTTGTATGGTATCTTACGAAAAAGCTATTCCTCCTTTTTCGTTAGTTTTCCTACGAATGTCCAGCGACATGTGTCAATTTCTGTTTGTTTCATGCATATAGTCTTTTCAAAATAAACTTCCATCTTCTCAGGAAACAACTTCCTTAGGTTTAGGCAGGAAAACTACTTAGGTTTAGGCAACAAAACTACTTAGCTAAGTTTAGCCAATAAAACTACTTAGTTAGGTTTAGGAAAAGATTGTGGTTTGGCTTAAAATTACTCCAGAAGTGGCGTTACTTAACTACGTAAGTTACATGACAAATGAATCAACGTTGACTTCTGGTTTCACACGGGACACGAACGCCGGTCTCCTCCCTCTCCCTCTTAGTCGTTCTTTAGACTTCATGGTTCATGATTACGTGGATTACACACAAATTTATTTCATGGGATATACACCAATTACAGTGCATTACTTTTCGTAGTTATAGCTACGAACAGTGTCTGAGACCTGCCTGATTTATGTTAGGGCTGGGCAATATGTCAATATATATTGTCAAAACGATATAAAAATGTCTATCATATATATTTTTCTATATTGTTTCTATCACAATATAGTCTGGGCCTATATTTAATTCTTTTCTTGTCTATAATTTCACTTAAAACTGTTATTCATTTTGTGCTCAAGTACTTAAAATGAGAACATACTCAGTACTTTTCATCTGTCAAGTATTTAATTTACACAGGAGTATACAAAAATAAGCTTTAACATATTACTATTTGTTTATTGCATAATCATAAAACATGCTATATCTTGATATATATATATGTTATCGAGATATGAAATGACCTATTTCGTGATATAATATTTTGTCCATATCACCCAGCCCTAATTGATGTATTTATTTTTTAAAAGAAGTATAGCATATGACTGTGCCTTGCACCATGCGCTTTTGATATGATCTGTATAGATGGGGCGGTACGAGAGCGAATTATGGTAATTATCAACACCAGAATTGCAGTGCCACGTAATCGCTTCTGACACAAACTGTATTGTTCCTTTTCTTCCACTTAAGCACAGCCACGTTCATGGCAGTGAATCAGCACGATCTGTGTGTTTCATTTTAAATCAGCATGTTTGTAAAAAAAAAATGGCGACGGTTCACTGTTGAGTTGTTAGGGGGTTAATTGGTGGTGCAAAGAGCATTGGCATGAGGTCTGTGAACTACAGGAGGGTGAGTGTGTAATTCAGCAAAGCCAGAGCTACTTACAGTCCTCCCAAGACAAGCCCCTGATAATATCTTATGGAAATAACTGTGTTGTAATTGATCATTTTGCGCGGATGCCCGTCATTCAGCTCGGCCCTTATTGATGATACGCCCCGGCCCAAGTAACGCTCTTTCTGCATTTTTCAATACAATTATTTCTAGCAGGTTGTAGTTTAAAAAATATGGGACCCGTTCAGCGATGCAGGTTTTGACTTTGATGTGAGGGCTCAGCAGTATCGGTCTGACATGTGCTCAGCAAACCAAAAGCATGCAGTTAGCCACGGGTGGAGGATGTTGTGGAATATATTACTCTGAATGAGGGTGCACTGCAGCATTGTGTTGTGTTTTGGTGACACGCAGCGAAGGTTTTAACATTCAGGCATTGAGAAGCTGTACGTGCTTTACTCAAGGTATGCAACACAGCAAAGATGGAAATTCTCGGTCATTGTATGTGGATTCGCATGATGTGGATGCTCTTTATGAACACAAACAACCTACTTATTTACACAATGTCGTTTTTCTGACTTAAATAGAAAAGATTTGTCTTTCAGAAATCAGTAGGAAAATGGCCTGTCTTCACTGAAATACGTGCCTCCTTTAAACAGACTGTTTCCTAACGTTGTACCAACAACACGCTACACAGAGGCTCACTTGCGTTGCACAGATGATGCAAAGCTGTTGCAAGTTGGCTTTATAGTTGAAACAGCTTGATGCCACCTTGCCAAAGAGAAACATAAAGAGGGAAAACATGAATTGGACCTTGCATTGTGTGTATCGGCACACTTTTTTCATAACCCATTATTGTGGGGTTTTGAATATTTTTCATTGATATGTAAATTCATAATATTAATATGAAAATGAAAAAAATTACTATTCCAGACGAAGTTGAGAAGAGGGTTACATAAGAATCAAACAGGATGCATTTCGCATTTTAAGAAGCGATTTGAACAGACAGTTTACCATCTTAATATCAGCATATGAATGCCTTTGTTCTAATCTAATGATATTGCCAGTATCAAGGATTTAGTGGCCTGTACATGAAATTGGTAACATCTTAAAGGGAATCAATGTCGGATTCAGAAATTGGTTGTTAACAGTGACACCTGTTGCCGTTAAATCAACGTCAGTCAGCGTCCTGTTGCGAGGCGACACAGACGAGACTGAACATAGTTTCATGTTGATTAACGTTAGCAACATTAGCCAGCTAAAACCACTATATCACTCTATATTTTACATGCTTGGCAGTGATGTTAGCTTACCAAACAAAGGCCCCTCCGTGAGTCGAAGACCGGGCCGATGTTGATCTAACTTAACTATTTCCGCCTCAGCCTCCCGATCGTGGTCAGAAGGCGCAGGGGAGAAACCGTAGTTTTGGTCTCCTGGGCCGGAGTCCATAACGTTACTTGCTCCGGAGTTAACCCCCGTCACTCCACTCAGGGAAGCAAGACACATTTCTGCACAAACTGTAACTTCCACTGAACATTCACTTGATATCGTCAAAGCTAAACTAACTCTCTTCTGCTGTGCTCCTTGCTCGTCTCGCCGCCGCTCACTCTCTCTTGCTTCACCACTCTCTTCCCATGTGAACACACACTCACACAACACAACTTTTCCTCCAACGTGGCTGGTCGTTTGTTTGCGTTAACGGACTCCATTTCTAACCAACCGTTAGCTATCCCTGTAGCTGCACTGAAGAGAGTAGCCACACGCGCAAGTGACACCGGCCCGAGTCCTTCACATTAAAAGCAGTCTACAGGCTGATAGAGGAAACACAGACAGTTGCGGAAGGTCTCATTATTTTAGGTTAGGTTACAACATGTTCCCTCATTTGCAATAATAAAAATGTGTAAAAAGTTGCATACAGTCGCTTTAAAAGAAGGTCTAAAAATGCAACCATTATAGAAAAGTTTAAATGCAGATGTAATGATGCTGTGATAAAGGGTATTTGCTTTTAATGTGTGTTATCAGTGCAAATTTGGCATTGATTATAGGTTTATTTAAAGTCAAAGCAAATGGAATTGCCCTGCCTTTTCTGTCAGTGCAGATTCTCACCTAATGACAAAAGAGATAGAAATTAAATCAGCAAAAGAGATGTGTCGCTGCCTTTAATAATGATGATTATACAGTAGTAGAATAAGTCAGCCTCACCCAGTGGTTTCTTTATGTTTAACCATGCCTTTGGATATCCGTGCATTTTTAATGGTTTAGCTTTTATTCTCCTCAGCATAGAGGATGAAACACTATCCTCTCACTGTGTGTGTGTGTGTCTTTGTGGATGTGTGTGCATTAAAAGCCTGGCAAAGCTCAAGGTAGCTCGTGTCTGCTATTACCATGGTAACTTCTTCCCTCATTAGTGTGAGGCCAGAAGCAGAAAAAAGAATAGTTGTTGACTCACTTATAGTGCGCCTGCTACGGCAGTTACATTCAAATGCTCGTATCGCCACTCATCCCTTTGCATTATATATGTTGTGCATTGATTCTGATTGATCAGACATTAAAATAATTGCCACCTAATGATATGAATGGCACGCCGCCGTGAATAATTCATGACAAAAATTTGCACATTTGATTGCTTCACCCACAGCTATGCTGACATAAGATATTAGATCATATTTAAATGAACACATTGATTTGTTTTACGTCTGTTCCCTCAAAACCCATCTGTGCAGATGGATAACTAGTGAAACCAGTATTTCAGAAGCAAAGTGCTTACACCATGTGTGTGTGTGTGCGTGCGTGTGTGTGTGTCAAACCAAATGCCTTGGGGGACATGTTCATCTACCCTGATGAGGACGCACATGAAATCTCACAAAAGGAATAAAAAAAGACTCCGCATTTGTCTGGTGCCCACGAGGAAAAGAGCTACTTGTCTGCTGTAAGGTTAAGCTTAAGGATAGGCTGAGACTGCCTGTGTGCGTTTGTCTGTGTCTCGGTGAGCCTGTTTATGTTTTTTTTTTCTCCAAGGACCCAGGAGACGTTGACAGCAGTATTAACAGAATCTGATATGACAAAATGAATCATATAAATGAAGACCACAGCCTCTTAACTTCCCCTTCCTGTTTTTCTTCCTCTCATCTTTCCCTTTTCTATGGGGAGCCTGTTCAGCGATTAAATTGTCACTGCACCGTCAGACCTTGACAGGCTGCACTAATCCACGATGCTGTCGCTGCTCTGCTGATCCATCCTGCTAGGGAGGACGTTCTCCAGGCTTAAAGCCAATGGGCCATGTCCCCCCCCCCCAACTACCCCACCCAGCTCCTGTATTAAAGCAACACAATTATAAACGTGGGAGCAGGCTTACCTGTTGGCAACATCCCATGACAGACCCATCATCTTGCCTATATGTGTATGAGTATAGTTGGCACATTCTAATTCAAGTTATTTAATGGAAAGAAAAATTATTTTTAAAAAAATTAGATTACAATGCATCTCCTCCTTTTCTCACCAGCAACAAGAAGACGGCATTATCTCTTATACTGTATAGGAGCCACTAATAACATGCATTCTACCGTAACCACATAACTAATTTCTTCATCCATGCCTCCGTATCGGTTCTCTCAGCGTGATATTTCACATTCTGTAGACTCGTCACAAACACAACAGATGAAAGAATCACGTCTCCATATGAAGCTAATTAAGGCCGCCTTGTTTTTCAAGCTACGAGACACAAGGAGCACGTTGTCAAGAAAACCCACCGTGCCTGCAGACAATTAAAACTTTCGCAAGGTGTTGGCCTCTGATTTACTATTTTACAATTCAGCTTCTTTTTTTAACTTTATTAATTTGCTTTTTTTGATTCCACTGGCAAGCAACACGTTCTTGTTTAATACTGTATTACAAGGTGCAGTCGTGCCCATATTTGATAAAACCTTTTTCAAAATTCAAACTGAAATTCAATATTTTTTTGCTACAGAATCCTGTCCTTGGTGTTTGTTTTTGACTTGTAGATTTAATTTTTCATACGTGATTTGAATCACAGGGTGACATACGAGTTTTGATTGTTCGTGCCGCAGGGGATTGTTTTTCATTGCAGTACTGTGACACTGGGACAAATATGCAGCAAGGCTGAGTGGTGGTGCCGTATTCAGCTTCCACGTACCCTTTTTATACCAAAATTGTCACGTATATGGAGGTTTTGCCGGTGCTGTTGAACTGGCCTTTCCATTTTTTTTCCTGCTGTGTCACATTCGACGCTACGGATGTGGTGGCCAGCTCTGGAAGCAGGGTTAGTAAACAGTAGTAACAGTAGAGCTGACCTTAATGCTTCAAAGCTTCAAAGCTTCGACCGTTGCCATGGTTAATCCACCCCCAAATCAGTATTTAATAGCTTTGCTTTTTGTTTTTTATGTATAAATTTGTAATAATACTGAATAAATCCCCAAATAGCCCATGAAATAAGGAATAATCCCACGAAATTAGCCATTATTCATATTCAACATTCATTATTCTTAGTTATTCTCAGACAGATATGGCTGTTTGTTATGTGTAGAGGTGCGTGGGTGTACAGTAAGTGCGCTGTCCCAAAGCTTTGAATACCTTTGAATATTTCTCACCGAAGCTTTGAAGCCCTAAAAATGTTTTTTGGGACAGCCCTATAACAGTGAAAATGTAATGGTGGTTACTTCTTTTTTTTATATCTGTTACTTATTCAGCCTCTTTTTCAAACTCTCAAACCAGAGTTGGTGATTGTTGAAACAGTAGAAAGACTAACAGTGATGGTTTTGATGAGTTTTGTTTTGTTTGAGTTTGAATGAAATGTGTCTTACGATGATCGGTGAGTCTGGTGGCTTTGAGTAGAGCACATTAATTATATGTTTTTTACGTAAATACTATACAATAATTGTCCAAATCCTTGTTATTTTCATTTATTATATATTCACTTCCACACGGGTGTCATGTTTCCATCACTGCTGATCAGAGCTGGAGTCTATAAATAGCTGTGACTACTGCAGAGTTATTTGTCCCCTGGAATGAATGCCAACTGCAACCTTTCCCACTGAAGACAAACGCCAGATGTTGGTGGGTGTTAGTGGGTTTTTTTGTTCAGTGGGAAAGGGGCTTTACAGTAATACATCCATGGTCTCCTAGAGAAGCTGGCTCTCAAATGTCAGTCAAGCACTGCAATGAGAAATGCTCACCCAGACACCTGAAGATAGAGGCAGTTTCCACAAATATGTCTGTTTTGAAAAATTGAAAAATAAGCTCAATGGCTCATTATAGAAAAATGAGGGGAATTCAAATTTCAGTTTGACTTTACCAAAGGACTTCGCACAAATACTCGTTTTACAGCTTCTGATAATGAAATCAAACAAAAAAATGGAAAAAAAATATTTCTTTCAATTCATATTACCCGCCTCATCATGCGACTTGATTTTTTTTTTTTTTTTTTTCATTTAACCGTCATTGAGTATAAACTGATTATCAGTGTGTGTTTCCACATCTACAAAGCCACACTTCTGGAGAGAACTGTGCACAATCACAGTTGCGAAGCTTAAGAAGATCACAAACGAAATGACAGACACACTCGACAAACAACGTCTCTCTCTCTTCACTCTCTCTTCCCCCCCACATCAAATGCCCACTAAGACTTTCAATAAAGTAATGACAGAGTGTTTGGATGTACTCGCCACGAAGACACTGCGTTGGGTTTTGAAAGGCGGCGGTGCAGCCCCGTAGTTAGTTTGCCTGCAGCACTGTACTCGTCATTTTCATTTTGAGCCCAGCTGGTGAAGGATAACAGCTGCTTCTCATTACTGATGTTTAGTCTAAATGGTTTTCAGCAGTGGACACAGAATAGAGACCGTATAGCTACATCATCATGTTCGAGCACAGAAAACACTTAGACAGCAGACTTTGATATCTCTAGCCAACACATGCAGATGGGGTCTCGGGAGGGTTTACTCAAGGACTGCCTACTGCGCCTGTTACTCTGTCATCAGGACCAGATAGAGGAGGATAAGACAGGGGACAGGTGGTTTGGGATAATTAAATGTATTTCTTTTTGTTAATAGGGAAACAATGGAGGAGGTACAGTAGCTGCCTCCCGTTTTGGAGGTATCAGATGGTCAAAATCTTTCAGTTCAGGTGCAGTGTAGACCTTGAAAAAACGTGCTAGAACTGGATAGTCATCTGTATTCCACCAGAGGGAGCTGCTCTGATTTCATCATTACAGGTAGAAACTTCATGAGAAAAGAGACATTTTTTATATTCAGCCCCTAGGAGGTGTTTTTTGTCTGCTGCTCTATTGAAGCATATCGGTAAGGAGGTCATAAAGCCGAGGTGTTAATGCTAATGATGTGTGCTTATAGGCAAATTCTATTTACATGTAAAGATTTTTTTTTTTCATGGAATTACTGTGAAATCAAAGATAACTAATGAACCTTTTCCAGGGGAAAATGAAAATAATGAGCCTCTCCTTCCATAATATTGCCTTTTTTTTGCTATTTTCTACCTTGTCTTCCTCATTTTGGCTCTCTGTCAGTAGTGAGAAGAAGGTAAGACTCGGGCCTTCTTTGTGGCATCTTTATGGGCTTCTTCTGAGCTGCAGCTTGTACATTTTATCCTCAGAAAGGTGTCAAATACCATAAACAGATCACTTAGTTGGGAAACACAAGCCGGAGGATTCAGCGAAAATCAGGAAAGAAGAGACCACTTGAAGAAGAGATAGAAAACATAAGAAAGGAATAGGTGCAGTTGGCGGTGCTTAACCAGGGCGATATTTCATCATCAAATGATCTGACGGGATTCTTTATTTTTCCTGATATCTCCGTTCTGCTTGGCATGTTTTCACAAAAGGGTCTGCTTTGGGGAGAAGTGTCCATGTTTATTGATGGCTCGCTCCGGAATTGAACTAGAATTTAATTAAGTAAAGTAGCAAATGAAAGGAGACAGATGAGAGGCAGAGAGAAATCCCATTGTTCCACCTCAACCTGTCTCGGGCTGAGATCAATTATCAAGCGACAGACTAGTTTAATCCGTGTTCTCTGGGAAGCAACAAGCAAACTGGGGATAAATATTCATTTGTCAATACAGATAGATGCTGATTAACAGAGCAGTAACAAACAGTAAAGCTAATTTGAATTCTAATTTAAACTAGAAATAATGGGCTTTCCATGTGGCTTATTTGTACCTGGGGAAAAAAAATAATTCAATTATATTACAACCTGTTGATACGCAGCCTTTTTTTTCTATTTTCTCATTTAATATATTTATAAAAAAGATAAATAAATAGTTTAAGAAGTCACAAAAACAAACACACCACATAGTAGTACTGCAACATCCCTTACTATACTGGGCGGGCTGTACCATTGGGTTGACTGGCGTGAAGAAAAACAGACGTTATCTCTTTATATTGATCATATTTATTACTAGATCTTAAAGATTAGATCTTTTTCTTCTTCAAAACCAAACGATTACATGACAAAGATGACCTGACAACCAGCAGCCAGGATTGCTGATTCACACACATTTTGACGTGACCACATTGAATTTATAATGTAAGCATGTCATGTGTGCGCCCAGTTTGAAGCTAAGCCATCTTATCTATGTGCAAATCTCAGTTCCTATTGGCATTCAGGGAGCCCTTTATATAAAGCCAAACAATGTATGTGCTTTTTGCATGTAAGGCAGAAATCAGGTCATAGGGTAACTTCATGCTCTATAGCTGTCAGGGTAGGAATAACAAGGGCAACAGCAATTAAATGACTGTTTTCTAAGAGCCGTCTCCCTTAGTTACCTGCCAAGCTGTCCACGCTGACATGCCACATAAGCAGTTTGCAATGATAACGGTGGAAGATTCACTCAAAATAATTTTTTTTTCAAACAAAATGTCATTGATTTCAGACGGAGGAGGACAAAAGTATAGGCTTCTCATTTCTAGCCGGTGACCGTACTTATTATCAGCTTCTTAAGGTACTATAGTAGCTTTGTGCATTTGTTGAAATTGCTTTCTCTAGCTGAGTCGTTGTAAAATGAAAACCTTGTCAAAGGGGTTTTAAAAATGCACTTTATGGCTACATACAATATTGTGCGTAAAGGCTGAGGCTACAGTCAAAAAGTCGGCATCCTCACCAGTTGATCAGAGACGTGTAATGCCAAATAAAGAACCAGCATTGTTCTTGTATTGCAGTGTAGAGCTAGTTAGTCCTAATATTTTATGTATGATATAGAAAAATAGAACATAACCGTGTTTGACTGCTTAGCTGACATACATATCCGGTAATGTTGCTGCAATTTTAGTGAATAGTGAATTGTTTACTTTGGCTAAGGAAGAGTGTTAGGGCAAGGCATAAGGGGAAAGAATGAGAGGAGGGAGATTTTTTTATTTTGCATTTGGAGAATAAAGACGAAATGTCAAGAACAAGGTCAAACTTTTAGTATTAATACCAGGCATAAGAAAAAATAAATCACAGGAGGAAGATTTGTCTGTTTTTGCATTTCGAGTATAAAGTCAAAGTGTTGAGAATAAAGTTGAAAAGCCATTTCAAGAATAAAGCCGAAATGTTGAGAATAAAGTTGAAATGTTGAGAATAAAGTTGAGAAAACATTTCAAGAATAAAGACAAAATGTTGAGAATAAAGTTGAAAAAAAATTCGAGAATGAAGTCGAAATGTTGAGAATAAAGTTGAAATGTTGAGAATAAAGCCAAAATGTTAAGAATAAAGTTGAAATACCATTTCAAGAATAAAGCCGAAATGTTGAGAATGAAGTTGAAATGTTGAGAATAGAGATGAAATACCATTTTGAGAGTAGAGACGAAATGTCGAGATTAAACATTGAACTTTTGAGAATAAATCAAACTCAACTTTATTCTCGAAATGCAAAATAAAAAAAAAAAAATTCTCCTCTCATTTCTTCCCCTTTCGCCTAGAACACCAGCATTTTTTAACCAACCAACTAACTTTATTGAATTGACATTGTGATTAAACTAAAAGCATGACATGGTGGAAAAACAAACATAAGAGTGGTTTGAAAAAACCTCCTGACCTCATTAATGTAAAACAACTCAGAATTGATCCCAAATATTCCCCCTGGTACAAATGATCTCTGCTGAGATGGACATGGTATCTAATGCTCCATGCGATGCTTGACCTCTGTACCATCTTTGGCATGGTAAATAATGAACTGAGGAATTGCCTTGGCATCTGTGGGACAGCCCCGCACTGGTTATCTGTCAGTATGTTTTTGGTTTTTATCGGTGATTGTGTTACTTCTGCTTAATTTAGTATGTGCGGTGAGCCACGAGCTTACTTTCATTGCTATGGAAATACTGCAGTATCCATCGCTGTCTCCCAAATCTCCTTGAGCGAAATGCAGAGAGACACTGAAGTCCTTGTCGCTGGCTCTCATGTCATTTCATCTCAACTGTCTATCTAACTATCTCTCTAGCTCTCTTAACCCTACAGAGTGCATCAAGTTTTAATCAGAGAAGTTATATTTGCACTTATACTGTAGTGAAATAACAGAATCCCATCATTTTTAATACATAAAGGAGCAATGTAAAGACCATAACATCACTTTTATCAGTGTTAAAATACTCACTGGTCTTCATGATTGCCATGCGCAGACATAAAAGCAAAACATAGAGGAGGAAAAAGTTGATGAAAGATTAATAAAATACTTCAAAATACTTACTGTTTACAAAAAAACAAGTTGTATTATGTATAATCTGTCTTCATAATAAACCCACAATATAAAGAAGCACGCTTGTGTTTTCGGCTGATGCCACAGAAAGTCCTTGATGGATGTCACCAAACACTGCTATATTCTCTTTTTGTCTGCACCAAGAAGTTCTTTTCAGTTGAGGAAGCTGTCTAAACTTGTGACAAGAAACGGAGCAGTGTTGTCAAAGTCTGCGTTTTCCAAACAGTTCAGTGGATACGAACATTTTTTACAGGAGAGCATGACAGTGATTACATGTTTTGAAATGCCTTTGGGGGTTTTTTTGGGGATGTTGATGGCACTGAAGCTCTGTTGATATTTCCGTAGTGTGCCAGTCTTACTGCTTGTCACTGCTGTTTCTATTAATCCCAGTAGAACTCAGTTTATGAAAGGTCCTGCCATCTCTAATTAGATGTTGTCAGCGTGTCAAAAACCAAAGCCAGTATAATATTATGATATTTCGAAAAAAAAAAAGGGCATTGCAGAGCAGCAGAGTTTTTACATGTTCCAACTAACTCGTACTTGTTTTCACAGAATCAGACTTACTAGAATTCACACACTGATATAGTCGTAAGTTGTATAATTAATCACAACTACAGTAAGTCTGCTCCGATTTAATGTTTGATGGGGTCCAGAGTTTTTTTTTTTTGAATAATTGAAAGGCTTAATTAAATTTGTATTGTATTAACATAGCTGAAGGAGTTAATCAGAGTTACATGAGCCTGCTGGATACAACAAATTAAAAGTAATTAGGAGGCTTTCAATGCTTGATTGTAAAGTAATTCTACTGTGTTTTTTTCTGACACACAGATAGAGAGAGAGAGATTATTTGAAAGCCATCTTTTAAAAACATCATTCAATCCAATCAATTGAGTTCATTTGCATGGTAGGTTATGAACACTAATAAAGCGACAAAGACACTGCTGCTGCAGCGGACTAGTGTATGGGATGAGAGTGATTTTCTCTTTTTTTGTCTGCGTATTTGAGTGAATTGGCATTTTTCTGTCCTGTTTGTCAATAGCGTGCAGCACAAGCAGTAAACTCAAACACACAAACACAAGCACATCATAGATTTCAATACTCCGGAAGCTGTCATAAGTCTGCACAGAAGGTTAAACTTTTCTAATTGATGTCCTGAGCTTCCTTAATCACTGCCTGTGTGAGAGAGCAGAGACCTGGGAAAGAGTGCGACAGAGAGAAAAGAGAGGGAGACAGAGAGAGGGAGGGAGATTAGAGTGTCTTGACAAGGAAAGCCTTTCAAGTTTGTAGGTTTGAAGTGCTAATGACATGCAAATGTGTGTAAATGAGCGCGCACCCACCCCCCTACAACTCTCGGCGAATACTTGAAGCTGAGTGAAATTCTGGGCCGGTGTTTGTGTATAAATACTAGTGAAAGTTTGGTGGATTGTTTTCAACTAGCCATAGTCCAAATCAGTGGGAACTGGATGAACATGTTTCAGCTTTATTCATCTTTGGGCCATTTGTCAACAAATGGGTCTCACTTTATAGATTAATATTGGATTAGCAAAATGGTTTTGTGACCAACATACCATCAGTGTGCAGTATGGAAGAGGAAAAAATGGATGCATTAATACATTTATGAAGTTAATAGTAGGGATGAAACAAGCCGACTTGTTCAGTCTCGATACCGATACCTGGACTTTTGGTATCGGCCAATACCGATTACCGATCCGATACCAGTTTTTAATTAATAATCTGTATGCCTCACTGTGTGGAAGTGACTGGAATCATTATTTTATGTGTAAGGCAACATCAGGCTTGACTCATAACTTGGTAAAACAAAATATAAAAAATAAATACATAGATAACATAAAATAAATTGAGTGAATTGTTATTTATTATTAAAATAATAAATTGTTACCTGGCAAAAAAAAGTTAAAATTCAGGTGTAAACCATTTAAATGCAGCAACAAATTGATCAAAACATAAACAGGAATTAAAATCCCAGTATATAATGTATTTAGTATATAAACATAGAATTGAATTTAATAGATCGGCCCCATTGTCACCGATACCCGATCCAGCTATTTGGGTTTGAATCAGCCCGATATCCGATCCGGTATCGGTGCTTTAATAGTAATTTGATGATATAAAGTTGAATTGAGTCATACTGATAATCTGTCTATATGTGAGGTTTGAGGTGAGGGCTTGAGCTTGTTGAGGCTGAACTTAATTACACAGAACACCAACTGTATAATGCAACTAAACGTTCAAAAGAGAGCCTGTTTTACTACATGTGACAAGACAAAAAAGGGATGAATGAACCGATCAATGATCCAATTACCTTAGCTGACACACGAATCCATAGGCGGTTCGGAGAAAGATGGCATACTAATCCTTTTCGCGAGCAGTTAACAACTTTAATAAAAGTTTTCTTGTAAAACAAAACAATTAGCAAATGTTTGGCAAAAAAATGAGGGATAATATGAGTTATGGTTTCCACACAGGAAGAGCTGGAGCACAGAGAGAGTGCAGAACGACAGAGAGAGTGCAGAACGTCATGGTAGATTGAGAACAGCAGTTGATTTCCCACGAGAAAACTTTTAAAATCCTTAGACATTTTCAAAAATGGCTCAAAGCACAAAAGTCTCACATTTTTTTGTCCCTTTCCTTTACAGACGATTAGGAAAAGCAGTATCACGCACACAACGATGTAGCTGAGATGATCCTCCTGACTCCCGATATGTCACTTGCGTCAAGGCCTCTAATCTCGCAGCATGCCGTGTGATCGCATATGCATTAATATGCATATTGATGCATAATATGCAGAGATAAAAAGGAAAAACCTACAGAACTGAATTTGCCGTGGCAGGTGAGAAACATTGATCCCCTTTAAAGGACTCGTGCAGTCGCTGATACGTAACGGTTGCCATATTATCAGGATGGCTCAGAACAGTCCACAAGTCAATTAGAGTGATTAAGATGGATGGATAAATCTGTAAAGCCTTCGCACTACCAGATAATCTGTCCTAACCGTCACTCCCAACCCAAGCCTCTAATGGGGATTTCCCATTTGATTGTTGGGGTGGATAAATCTGGTGAAAGTGGCTCAATAAGGGTCCGGGGTAGACTCAATCAGAACTAGTTTGTACGCCGTATCGTTTCAGCGCAGTCTCACAGTGTTGTTCAAATGAAAAGTGACAGAAAATAGTTGTGTAACTGTGTAAACAGAGCTAGTGAGAGGAGATCAAACCTTCTCCTTTCTCACCTCTTCACACCGGGCCAATTGTGGCGTGAAGCGGTTGGGTATGTCGGATCGTTGGTTTCGGGAAGTTACAGATTATCACAGTTACAGTTATCAAGTGTTCCCCCTGCTTTTACCACTGGGACATCAATGTGATAACGCACCGGCAATCCCGTCGAATGAAAACAAGTGACATCTGTACGGTCTTCCCTCTCTAATCCGACATCGGAAAATGTGTGAAGGGGTTTCCGAAGCTATTCCACCGTCAAGACAAGCACTCCTGATGGAGTATACAGGCCCCTTAAAGCTTTGGTGAGTGCCCAGCTGTAGTTAACAATTAGATGTCAGTGTAACATTACCTCTACAACTGCGAAGTCAATGTAAGACCGGGGAGACAAAAGCAGCCCTTGCAGGGTGGAGTGCCTTGGCAGCAGCAAGGAGTAGACGATAAGTAGAGAGAGCTGCCTTGAAGCTTAGCAGGTTGCAATCTTAAAAGCTAGTCTGTGAAATAAATTAAAACATGTGTTTCTTCAGTTCGGCTGCTGCATATTGGCAAAACGAACTAACATTTCTGCTTCGTACTAATTCAGTCAACATGAATTTCTGTATTTAATTCTTTGAAAGCAAGAGGATAGTTTTTATGATTCTTGCTTCTATGTCCAAATAATTGTACAGCAAAAAAAATCCCAGCAACAGAGCCTTGGTATACTATCTACCTGCAAACACCTGAGCATTTGAAACCACCTGATGAATGTATGTCAAGTATTCATTGGCATTAAAGCTCTTGAAAAGTTATCTGCCTCCTTTAACTTGCTCAACCCCTTGACTTTCTTCACTTTGGCTCTCTGCCATTTCAAGCTACGCAAGTAGCATACCATCAGGTCGTACAAGAAACAGTTTGTGTTATATGGTATGCTATACACAGAATATGCGGGGGTGTTGATGAGAACCACTGGGAGTCGGTGAAAACAATGAACTTGAAACTTCAACTCTGCAAAAAGCAGCAGAATCTGAGTTTGGGTACTACTAGCAACCTTTGACTTTATGTTAATATCAAATGTATTGTAGTGCTTTAATAGATAAATACAACTTAAATAGCTTGCCCTTGTCAGTATTAATAGAAAAAATATGGTTGATATTGAGAGTCTATTTAACATTTAATCGATTTATGAATTAGAAGATGCCTGGAAGAATCATTTTCACAGGCAATCTGCATCTCCTACCTGCAGCAAGATGAGCTTATTTATTATTGTTTCAAACAAAAATTCTAAATGTCAACACATGCTGGTACTTTACTTTGCCTTTATTTCAACTTCTGCTGAAATGAAAAATCAACAACAGATGATTACTGCTACTGGACTATTCAAAATGCCTCTTGGACATCTCTGGAAAACAATGTTTTTCAAAATGCAAAAAAGACACCAATAAACCTGTTTTATAACTTGTCTTTCTGAAAGAAGTAAGGCCTTATGTGAGCTAATAGCAGTTCAATAATGTTGTTTGTCCATCGCAAAGGTCAGTGTCTGAATTAAAGTGGGCTCCTGGAATTATGTCCAATTGAGAAGACTTTTTGGTGCTTGTTAAAACCTTTATACACGTTAGAGTAAAAATACTCTCCTTTGACAAGGTTAATGGTATAAACAGATTTTCCAAAATCCAATATGAAACATGAATGCTTGTTTCTTGCAGTGGACCGGACAAGCACTGAGCCACTAATTGCCATGGGAATACAAATTCTAATTCAACAACAAAAATGAGAGACAGCAGCAGGATGACAATAATGCTTTTGTTATGTTGCTGGTCTTTGGCTTGTGTTGCGTTGCTGAACAGACAGATCCTGTAAAGTGCACTGTACATGCATCTTGTAATCTGCCGCAAAGCTATAATATCGTTTCCATTGCTTTAGTACTGTGACTGTAAGTTTTAAAGGGCCAAAGTTTTCTAATCCCTTGCTGTGCTGATGATGATTTTGCTGATGATGTTAACATATAATTCTTAGCCAATCAATTACACATTTGATTTTATTGCATTTCAATCAGGAATTTTACAAATTAAGATATGAAAATGATCTTCCAGTACTTTTTAGACACAATTTCCAGAAACTTACCAGAAGAAAAACTTTATTTAAATAAAAATAATAATATTCTAAATAGTTCTTCTTTCCTAAATTTTTTTTGGGGGGATTGACAAAGTTTTCCAACCACTATCAAAAAAAGCTCATCAGCAACACTGAACCCTGAGAAATGACAGACCAATTTGCTATCTTGAACCCACTTACTTGCTCTGTATCTATCACCTCCGTGAATCTGCCTCCGACTGCAGTGTATAGTAGCACTGAGACAGCTCTAATGAAAGTAACAAATGGCCTGCTATTTTGACCAGGGCTCCGCATTAGTCCTTGTTTTCTCTGACTCAAGTGTATAGCCTTTGATGCTGTTGGTCTTTGTATCCTTCGGCTTGTTGGTATCTCTCCTCCTGTTCTCAGCTGGTTTCGCTAATACCTGACCTAATAAATCATTTTTATACACAGGGCTTGAAAAAATCTTTTCTGTTCTGTTATGCAAGAACTGTACTCTTTTGTTCTGAAGATGGTATACAACATATTAAACCAGAGAAGGCAATTCTTGAAGGATGCAGACCTTTAAAGAAGGCTTTATGTGTAGAATACTGTCCTTTGTGCTCTAAAACAGAAAATATCCCCGCTTGTATTGTACAGAATGACTGAAGTCCCCTCGTTGTTTGAATAAAATGACACCGGTCCCCTGTTAAATGGTATGGAGCGACGCTCACACTCCTGCACGGATGTATACATTAGGGGCAATAAAAGCCATTTTCGTTGTCAGTAGTAATGTGACAAAATTTAACAGGAAAGAATTACGTAGCGTTCTTTTGTAAATGTGCTGATGGAACGTGCAGTATGTCTGTCTAATGATGCAGCATTGCAACAATGGAGCTGAGAGTTTGCATAAAGTGGAAGGTGCACTACAAATGTTGCATTATTATCTCGACTATTAAAGAGAAAGCAAAAAACAAACCATCTTTAAAGGGCTTTAAAATCTTCTAAAAAGATCCTTTCATGCTGCTCTTTCTGAGATGGGCTGCAGGTAACTCCATTATTAGAATGTCAGTGCCTATTTCATTTATACTGTACATGTTGAGTAAACATTTCTGACACATTTACGGGATCTGTGATTCATATCAAAATAGAATAGTCATTCTCGTCAAGATAGATTCCAGCAATGCAAGATTTTCTCCACATAATATGTATTGTCTGGCGCGTTTCTATTATGCGCAGTTTAGATTTGACTAAAAGATGCCCTCTTCTACTCTTAAAGGTCCCTTATTATAAAAAAGTGAGATTTTCATTTTTTTTTATTATAAAGCAGGCTTAAGTCCTATATAAATACTGTGAAAGTATCCAAACACTCAATACACAGGGAAATACACACAGCCCGTATTCAGAAACTCTACATTTGAAACCAGCTGTCAGGATTTCTGCCCATTTATGATGTCACGAAGATACAATATTTAAACCCTTGACACAATTTTAAACGTAAACATTCTAAATGTGTCCCAGTTTATTCCTGGTTGCAGTGTATGTGAATGTCATCAGCTGACAGAAAGTACACATGGACCCAAGCTGTTGCCTAGCAACGCAATTCTGTTGCAATTCCGTCAAAATGCTCTAAAATGGAGCGTTTCAGACAGAGGGTAAATACAGGCATGTTCAGGCTGACAGTATGAGGAAAATAAAGGGTTTTTTGAACATTACAGCATGTAAACATGTTCTAGTAGAAACACAAAATACAAGTATGAACCTGAAAATGAGCACGATATGGGACCTTTAAGACTGAATAATAGCAATAACCTCTTAATTGAGCTCAACATTTAATGTTTGAATGAAGTTTCTACATTGAAAAATGTGGAAAGATTTTAATGACAAAACAGGCTGGTGGAATAATAATAATAAAGATTTAGAGCATTCACACCCAAAAACAGTTACCCCAATATGGATAGTTTGCCAACTGCACCCACTTTTTATTATCCCCAAAAAGTCTGTTTACATCTTAAATTATGTCTGGGTTACTTATTCTATCTTTAGCAAGTGAGAAAAGGCCTCCTCAACTCCACACACACACACACACACACACATACAGCCATCCACAAATAAGCAGCCCTAATATCCACATAAACTAGAAAAGACATAATCCAGTCTCTCTTAGTCTCTCTTCACTGACTTTCTGCAAATGCACATATTGATTATGGACTTGCAGGATTACTCATGCCTGCATTCGAAATAAACAGCTTGGGAACAAAAAAGCTTTGACAATGGGAACCCCACTATGTGGACAAGCTTCCCACCATTGTTAAGTAACCAGACGCTGTCTCAGTATTTAAGTCCAGACTCCATTAATTCAGCACAGCATACAACCCACCTTAACTCCCACCTTGTCAGCCAGTCTCTTTTATGTACTGCCATGCAGTGTATTTTTCACTTCCCTCTACAGATGGTCCCGGTTTTCCACAGTGCAGTGCACAGTTTCCATGGTTATGTGCACAGACACTTGCTCTGGCCCCATTTGTTCGAGCTTGTCATACATTCGTTACATCTCCTTTTTTCATGCACATGTGACCGTCATGTTTTGTTACACTTACGAGTTTTAAGAAATGAGGAATAAATAACTGTCTGCTCTCTGACATCATATTAGACACGTGTAGATAAGCATCTGATAAAGGTGAACCAAAGTGTTAAAAATACAGTCAATACCTATTTCTTAAAATACAGTGATGAGACAGATGAGAAATAACTGAAAGTGACTTCTAGCAGCACCTCAAACAAATCTAAATTACAAGAAAGAACAGTTAAATTGGATAACAACATGTGATTGGCAATATAAACAACATTAAAAATTGACATAAAATGATGGGGATTAGTGAAATTATAGGTAAAGAGTGTGGTAAAGAGCATGGATTTGCATGCTAGTGTGAATATGTGTAGGCTATGTGCACTTTCATTCCTATAAATGGCTGCAGCCTCCGTTACTACATCACTATATTGTTTGCCAATGCTTGTTTTTCCACTATGCAACTGAATGCAATGTGGGGGAGAAGTTAGGACCATTTTGAAAGGCCCTATATGATGACTAAAGTAATATTTTTATTATTATCAAATTTATCACACACAAGGAGAAAGGGGGACTCTGTCAGAGCGGGAAATGAATATCACTAACAAAGAAGGCGTTCAAGACATTAAACTGACAGCGGTTATGCCTCTTATGAAAGCATAGTCTGTTTCAGCGGAGATGAGGCAGGGCGGATAGGGAAGAGGGAAACAAGTATAAAGTGGAAAATCAGATAATGCTGTTTATCACAAGGTGAGATGACTTTACAGTCCATTTTAGGCCGTGCAGTGCTTCTCGTAGGCGGAAAGCTATAGAAAATATTGACAAGGTGTTTTTTTTTCTAATTGATTTTGGATGTTTGGAGGATTTTCACAAAGCCGGAACCATCAGTTCACATGACAAGTGCTAAGCAGCATGTCAGGGAGGTGATACGGTGTAACATAACTGCTTGGAAACCTTGGCAACCTTATTTTCCTCTCGCATAAAACGAGTCCAATGAGTAATCAGACTCTCAAATTGACAACTTTATGAAAAACTATTAGGAACTACTACGAATCCTTTCAGATAGGGATGCTCCAATACCATTTTTTTCAGACCATGTACAAGTACTTACATTTGGGTACTTAATGATGCCGATTACTGATATGAGTACATCAGCTGGGCGGCTTGTCGGGCACTTCAACCACAGCGCCTCTGTATGCAAGGCACTAATCCCGTCGGTTACCGTCACATTACCATAAACTGGTATCAGGTGCGATTGTATCTAGAGGGTCTAAGAAAATATCAATACAAATGAGTATTAGTATTTTAGTTTTAAGGTAGAGTGAAGATGCTGGCATCATTTGAAACTAGAAAACCTAAGGAATCCATTAGTACCAACCATGTCATACCAGCTTGTCGTGAAGAAGGCTAAATAACGCTCTAAAGTTAGGCTAAATTCTGGCGAGAAAAAA
Organism: Sebastiscus tertius; assembly: GCA_916701665.1. Classification (NCBI taxonomy): domain Eukaryota; kingdom Metazoa; phylum Chordata; class Actinopteri; order Perciformes; family Sebastidae; genus Sebastiscus; species Sebastiscus tertius. Next base: position 83,362 of record CAKAOH010020610.1, read on the forward strand.
CTGTCATGGCCATTTTCGAAGGGGTTCCTTGACCTCTGACTTCAAGATATGTGAATGAAAATTGGTTCTATAGGCACCCACGAGTCTCCCCTTTACAGACATGCCCACATTATGATAATCACATGCAGTTTGGGGCAAAATAAATGTAGTTGTTTTGCATGCAGTGTACATTTGTTGTTTTTGCCTATTCTAAAATGGTGTATTTTGGGTGTGTTCTTTATACTATTACTACAGTTTTCCTAAAATTAATTCAAAACATTGCAATATATCACCTTGCTTACAGTATCGCAATATATCACAATCTATCGAATCGTTACCCCAGTATCATGATACGTATCGTATCGCCAGATTCTTGCCAATACACAGCCCCTAGTTGTATCGCAAGTACAAGTACGAGTACATGAGCACAGTATCGGACCCGTTACTGGTATTAGTATCGGTGCATCCTTACTTTCAGAGTAATGTATGTCCTATGTAATTATAATTTAGGCATCTACTACTGTTTTGCAGTTCACCTAAAAAAAAACATATAGTGTTTTATTGAACTTATGCAATCTGCAACAGTTTTGTATCTTTATCTTTAGCAAAAATTGCATGAATGAGCAAGTAGTCCTAAATGATGAGTATGATGAAGTTGAACAAAGCTCAGGGTACTCTGTTCTATTTCTAGTAAATGAAGACCATTTTTGAATTCAAGCCATTGTAGTCTTCAAGATAAAAATGGGCTGTTTTTGTGTTTGTGTATGGGCATGCAGTCCCTCCCCTCCCAGCCAGATAAACTGGCACCAGTAGCTCCTGGTGTTCACTGTAAAAGTTGTTGGTTATGGTTTGGTCCATGGTTACCGTAGGCCACTGACATTCCCTGTAGACTTCTGCTTGGATGGGTGTATGATTTGCTTACCATGTCTTATATAAGCAATGTTTCTCTCTCTCTCTCAGGCGTTTCACTGATAGAAAACATTCCACCTCAATCTGCCATTGGTCTATGTGTATGTTTTCTTTATTTTTTTTTAAAGCTGGCCCTTAAAATTAACTCAATTTTTAGAGTACTGTCATTTTGAGAATGAAGCAATTGTTATATTTTCTAGATATGTTATCCTTTCTGTTGATTATAGAGATGGTTGACAAATGGTGACTGTGGTATACTTGATTTAAATAAATAAATCATTTCTTCAATGAGTATCTCAGTGGGAGTCCATTGACACTGACTGATTCAGGGGGGGTGGACAGAAGAACGTGAACACCTGAAACATATAATGCAATCTAATGCAACAGCCATGCAATAAATACCACCTTTACGAAGCTCACAGTGATCAAAGGTTGTGACTCTTTCTGAGAGTCAATTCAACTCTGTGTTGATTTCTGAGGCTTTGATGTTGTTCTAGAGCATTGTTGAAAATAAGAAAGCCTTTACAATGTAACGCAACACAACAAACCACAAAATAATATGCTTCATAAGAGTGTTGTTTATTGCACTGAATTGTCTTATCCACTTTAATCACTCTTAACTGAAAAAATATTAATTAAAGCAGCTTTTTGGTTTCTCTTTTTGGCCACTAGGAGGCAGTGGAACAAGTATAATATGACTTTATCAAGTAATTAATAATTACTGTAAACACGTTGGCAAAAAACAGTTACCTATTACACATTCAGCGAACACTGAGCAGCATTATCATTCATTTAGAGTCGTGTTTGTGTCCACTTGGTGAATGTAAGTTCAATATTCACCCGCGTTCTAACCCTGTTTTGGTCTCCTCCAATGTCTGAGCTTTTTTGCCAAAAACAGCTGCCAGCTTTGTCTGGAAATGAGGTTGGTGAGAACGATGAGAATGAACCAAAACAGCAACGTTGCGGGCCAGAAAACCAAAACAATTAGCTGAAAGATGCTAAAACGCTCCGTAGAGATAGGGGGGGAACAGCAGAGTCTGTGATAATTATCTGTATGTTCCTCACATCACTACGAGTGACCCCTTTCACGTTATATATATGCTCATGTGAGCCATTGTTTATGTAAGGGATAATGTACAGTGAGCTGGTCATTGTTGTGAAATAAACCCAGACAGGGCAATGCGGCGGAGCGGAGAGGTCTTGCATCTCTCTGAAGGGGTTTATTTCACAACAAGGACCTGCTAGCTGTATATTATCCCACTTATTACACTGCTACTTGCTTAAGAAATCAATAATTCGAGTCCGACATCAGAACTGCGCCCATAGCAACGGTCTGTTATACATAGCAACGGTCTGCTATGAAGAAATAACAGACCGCAGAACTCTGTGACTGACCAATCAGAACTGAGTATTCAACAAAGCTATGTAATAAATGTAAATATTTATTAGAGCTTTAAGTAACTCACCATATTATAAACAACATTTCTTATACTCTAATATTCAACATACACTTTCATCATTTGCACAGTGTGTCTCTAATATTAATTCATATAGGCTAGATTTGACATCATACACTCACATGGTCCGCTGCACATATCAACCAGCATATTTTAAACCCCAATACTCACAAAATGAGATCTGTCATCATCGCAAATGGCCATACATCAATACAGCTGATGCTGATTTATGCTACAAGCTAACACAACGAGGTTTGATTATCATTTACTGTAGCACAAATCAATATGCAAGTCGGTCTGTTGTGTCATCTGGCAAAATATACTTGCTGCTTACTGCTACTGTCCAGCCAGACTCTTTCAGAGTCTGGCTGGACAGACT
>CAKAOH010020611.1:0-12598 GCA_916701665.1 Sebastiscus tertius
TGGGTAAAAATAACTCCAGAAGTGGTGTACCTTAAGTATGGAAGTTATGTGACAAATAAGTCAACGTTGACTTCTGGTTTCACATTTTTTTTTTACCCATTCATCCACCCCGACTTCTTCCCTACGCTGCATTTGTCTCGGATGTAGCCTGAATGTAAATATAACTTTTGTTTGTTTACAAGAAAACACCACTGGGCACTTTTTAAGCTCCTGATGACATCATCGGGGTTATTGTCTCAGACTTTATATAGCTCCCTTCAAAGCTGCAAAAGATATTGTACCTCTGTTTTCACAAGCGGAGTAGTACTCCTTGTGACGAGTAAACTAATCATCATGTGTAAAAATTGGTGGAGTGTCCCTTTAAAGACCATTTAGTACCTTTTAGCAGCTTTAAACAGTGTAGTAATAGGTGGTAACCAATCAGGATCTGGTATTGCAAACATAATTAAGAACATTATTTTCATCATGATCAGTGTATATCTGATGAAAGAATGGTACCTTTTAAATAAATAATAAGTCAAGTATGAGATGGTAATGATTGGAACTGATACCGCTCCAGATTTCCCACAACAGGCAGCAGCCTTTAAAAAAAATTCAGATATGTGAAGGGGGAAAGTGCAGCGCTGCAGTATTTGGAGCCAATTTCCAGATCACGCTCCATTGTCTGAATTATTTAGAGCCTGAGCTGCTCCATTCTCTTTTAATTGCATGTGACATTTTCTTGAGGTGTCCTTCTGCTGAGATACTCGCTGCTGCTGCTGCTGCTGCAGTAAACAGTAAATCTGAAATGACTGCGTGAAACTGGTCCTAACTGTCTGTACTGTCGCGCCTCAACCAAACCCAGTTAATTACGTTTTCACTTCGCCGTGTCATATCGGCGGACGGCAGCGCTTCCCAGCTGCTGTAACAAGCAACCACTGAGACTAACGGTGATGGAGTCGGCCGCTCTGCTGAGACTGAGTGATATTAAATCTGACAAAGATGTTCTGCAACTGTTGAGCGTCACTATACCTCTGAGATTTACCTGTTACTGGTTTTATTTAGAGCTCAGAAAAACATTTACATTCAGATGAAGTGTATTATTGCTCGCACCATATGTTTTTCCTCCTCCTACACTATTTGGGTTACCGACTGTCTGTGATTCCATAGCATCAAATATTTCCCTAATGGCTGCTGCTAGAAGATATCAGCGAACGGCAGGTAGAAAAGGACAAATGCTGTATTCGAAACCGCATACTATACTAGTAGTACGCACTGCCAAGATGTAGCATGTAGCATGCAAACAAAAGCAAAATCTACAGTATGCCCAAAATACCCTGATGTCATACTGATTGGGACAAAATCTCCAGTATGCATCCAGGACCAGTCTACTTCATCTGCTGTATCCCACAATGCAAAGCGCTGGAGCGGTACAGGCTATGGTCACAACAACAGCAGCTAAAAACGGCACATTTTTCGTAGCTATTTCGTCACTAAGGCTGCGGTCGAAAAGTCTTTTTGGCTTAAGTGGGTTCCTAACGGAGTGAAATGACGTATCTAAGGCCCTGTTCAGACCTGGTATTAAGATGTGTCCTCCGTGATCGGATCACAAGTGGACAGCTTTAAGTACGTCTGTTCACACCTGGCATTAGAATGCGTCTGAGGATGAGTGATCACTTGTGATCCGATCTCACTTCCCCGCTCTATATGCAAATAAACACGTAGTAAACACACGGCTAATACAGCAGACGTTGTGACGTAATATTACATGAATGTCAGTAGTAATATCCTACATATTATTGAATTCTGGTACATTGTATTAAAAAATAAAAGGTTATTGTACCAGCGGTCCCCGGGGAACTCCGTGCCGCCGGCACCGCTGCTTTTGCCAGACAACAGCGGGGCACAGAGCTCCAGAGAGCCGAGGAGGACAGAGAACAGGCGGGCGGATGATTGGGTGTCAGCTCCGAGCAAAGCAGCGGAACAAAAACCTGACACATCTCCGACAGCATGATAATAATAATAATTATATAGCGCTTTTCAGAAATCTCAAAGACGCTTAACACATTAAGGGAAATACGGTGTGATAATGCACTTGGCATGCCTAGTCTGGTAGTCTGTAGATATGTAACCTATAAACAAGATATATTTTTAATAAAATACAGTCGTACCAGGATACAGTAGAGCACAGAGGCCGTTTCCATGCTGACAAGCGCCCGTGCCTGCCTGTCTATTCACCTGAGGGGCGCGGTGATCCCGTGGATCAGCTGGACATCAGATGAGTAGGCGGTCCTTAATGTGGCCACATTCACATACACTCTGCTAAAAGAATTTGACCATATGTGGCTCAGACCACCGCTGAATGTGGTCTGAAAGATCCGATCTCGATGCGTCTTGAGTGTGTTCACACCTGTACTTATAGAGCTGTCCACTTGTGGTCGGATCACTGAGGACGCATGTTAATACATGTGTGAACAGGGCCTAAGTAGCTTCCTCCTTATCTCCTTTAGCATAGGATACACCGGACTGTCCTTTACCAAAGGAAGGGGATAGTATAGTATGTACTGTATGCAGTATGTACTGTATACTGTGTTCCTCAGTAGTATGCAGTATGTACTATATACTGCATACTGCGTTCCCCAGTAGTAGTATGGGGTTTTGAATACAGCCAAAATGAAATTTAAAAAGCAAAAAGACAGAGCCAGGAAAGGGAAGTTCTGTTTTGATTATTCACTCATCTTTTGATAGCATATCTGCTCTAACAATCCCCCCCTCGTCCGTGCTCATACAGTACATCAAAAATAACAGGTAGTACCAGACGCCCAAAAGTAGCGGGATGCTTACTCGTGCTCTGGTCCGAACAAGAAAAAGATATGAAAGACAAACACGCAACAAGCCGAGCCGCTTCAGATGTGAGAGAAGCGCTGCCAGTATCTGTCTCTGAAGGACATGCTTCACACTGAGAGGCTGTGGTTTTTTCTGACTGGATTTTTGGAGTTCTACTTGGATGCCTGCTCAGATTCCCCCTGCCAGCAGATACAGAGAAAAGCTTTTCACTCGGGAATCGGTCGGTCCTGCAAGCCAGCTTTAAACCTGCTGCGCTGCCGCTGTGACAGAGAGGATCCCTCCGGCCCCGGCCCCGGACACGCTGCTGCTGCTGCTGCTGCTGCGGTCGTGTTTCGTAGATGTGTGTCTTTCAAAGTTTTATACGATAAAGCGTGATGCCATGAAATTTGAATAAACCAGATTCAGGGACGTCCTGGTGGCCTGGCGGGTAAGAAACATACCATAACAGAACCGCAACATCCCCAGCTTGCTTCTGGCCGGCGACCTTTGTTGCATTCCCTTCTCTCTCTACCCACGTGTCCAGTCTGCATCTCAGCTGTCTCTATCCAAGAAAGTAAAAATGCCAAAAATAAAAGTACCCATGCATGAAAAATTAGAGAAATGTTTTGGGAGAAGGAGATGGAACTGTAGGAGATTTACTGAACTCTTAACTACAAGTTTTAGACACTTTTTCTTCTACATGCAAACAAAACCAAAATGAGTTTTAATTCTCTAAACTAAACACTTAACTTTGGTTTCATTATTGTCTCCATCAGGAAGTCGATCAGTGGCACTATCAAACAGGCAATTAAATTTATTCTGAGAAAGTGTGAGTCACCACAACCACGAGAGGTCCTTCAGCAAGCAGCCATAAATGAGCACCCAAAATATTATGCAGTTTGGTGAGATTATGCGTGATTAATCATGGACGGACACGGAGATGCACACACGCATACGGGGTGCTCATTTATGGTTGCTTGGTCGAGGACCTCTCGTGGTTGCGGTGACTCACACTTTCTCAAAACACCTTTAGTTGCCAGTTTGATACTAGGGGTGGGAAAAAAATCACCTATGTAATTTTTTTTGTTTTACAATTTTGAAACAGGTTTTTTAATGCCAGAATTGATATATTTGCTTCATTTGAGTCTATGCGGAGGTAGAAGGAAGTTACCGCTTTTATTTTTGTAGTCTGAGTGACGTGACGTCATATCCGTTCCGTATCCGTCAACCAAAACAAACTGCAGTCAGCTGCTGCGAGTCAAAACAAACAAAAGTAGAAAGCGGTGGAGGGTCGGCGTGGATACGACCTGTAACCTCACATTTTAAATCCAGCGTGGTAAACACTACACATCCAGTAAAGTATGGAAACACTTTGGGTTTCACACATTGACAGGAAAAGCAGAGCTAGACATCACGGCTAAAGCTGCATGCTAACTCCGTCACGGACAGGAAACGTTATTGTATCGTGGTGACGTTGCAGTCGGGCCGGCCGCCACTCATCTCCGTGGTCAAATGGGCCGACGCTACAACTGTAGAGCACCCAGATACTGACATTTATGTTAAATGCATTCAAACGGCCCCGATGGAGCTGGCCATGGATGGATAAAGAGAACGGAGCTGACGGGAGAGCTAGAGACGGACTTGGAGAAGTTAGAGGAAGTAGACACGTGTGAGTACGTCTGGTTTTCAAAATAAGGTGTTAACAAAGGGAACTGTATATACAAAATACATCTATGGAAATAAGATTGATTGGATTGTATTCACCAGAAATATAATAATTACATGTCCCTTATAAACTAAGGAGAAAATACCACTAATTTGTGAGGGAAATGTTTTTATTCTTTGGTTTTTGGGTTGATTGAGAGAAAATATTAATAATTCCTGATAATAATTGATATATTTGACTTTAGGACATCTCTGACTACATACAGGCTGAAAATAAAACATTTTTACTGTATTCATTTAGATATTTTCCAGAGTAAAAGTCCCTGGAAGTGTGTGATTCAACTTTCCCATGGTCCAAAAAAGTTAAAAGAAATTGCAATAAATCATAATATCGAATCACAATACTTAAAAATATCGAATCGGCACCCAAGTATCATGATAGTGTAGAATCAGGAGATATATATATCGTCCCAGCCCTAATATATAATGTTTCAAGCTTTTTGAAACGGCCACAATAATTAAATAATATTTTAGATTAAGATCTTGTGGAAAAGAAGGAGAACAGAAATCCACATCCTGAGAAACGAGCACTGTTGTCTCTGATTTTCTTACATTTTCAGATTAAATAATTGACAAAAGGAAATATTCTCATCATGGATGTTTGAAAAACAGAACCTGACCCTGATGGGTTATTTACTACATTTTTGTTTTCTCTATATTGAACCGTTTTAAAGTAAATATTTGCTTTTGAGGAGAATTTAATGCTGCAAGTTACAAACAAAAGCCTTCGGGCTTGTTGCATTTGTTTTGCCTGCAGGTAAAAAGCAAGAACATCATGTACGGTAAAAGAGGTAACAAACAAAGGATAACAAGGACACAAAAGACAAAAACAATGTGTCTCTTTTAATCATTGTTTCGCTGCGCGTACAGGCCGTTGTTTTCAGTGCTATTTGCTCATTTTGTATCACACACAAGCTGAGAGAGACTAGTCATAACACCCATCGCCGATACAAGCGCTGAATACATTTAAGATATCACAGGATGTAAAAAACGGCATAATTGTCTCCCCTCAGGGTCAAACCTGCTGGAGACAACCGGATGTAAAGACGGAATATGTTGCAGACGGAGCGAGCAGCGAGGGGTTTCACGTGTGGAGGGTTGACACCCGGATCCCCCTCCATCCATCCACACAACTCGACTTATCCTTTTGTGAAAGTTCCCCTTTAGTTGAAAGTCTGATGTTTCTGTTTTGATGAAAAATGAAGACGCACTGTTGTGAGCTTTCAGGAACCCACATCAATCATCTCACCAAGAAAAGAGTTTGTAAACAGAACGCTACCTTTCTATTGGAGCGTAATGCAGCGTTGCATAAAGACTAGATGGAGTCAACTTTCAGTAAACTGCAGTGACCCGACGGGCTTTAGGGTCAAAATGAGTGCAAAGTAAGTGCTTACTTTGACAGATCTACTGATTTGATGTAGTAAAAGACAATCTCCCGGGGTCTTATTGGCAAATGCATAACCCACTCTCAGACCGAACAATAACTACATTGTTAGAGTAATTACATGATAATTTAACAAATTGCTCTACAGTAAGTGCAATATTTTGCACAGAAAGTCCAATATGACACATTATCATCGTTAACTATCTCAGGCAAAAATTGTCTTTACTTTTTTTGTGCTCATTTTATTTTCCATCCATAAACAATTACTTTTAAATGGATAATCACCATAATAATGTTTTGGCCATTTTCTACCGGTTTTGCCTCCCTTAAAATAGACAATTAGTAAGTCTGACTATATTGTGTCTGCTGTTTGTTGAACATCAATACCAATTTCTTGTTGATTTCTTGACTAAGTTACGGCTTTGTACAAAATATATTCAGAATATCAAGATACATATATGACAAGATATTACAAAACAAGAAGAACTGAATGTGTGGAATGAGCCGAGGCATCACTCATCTGATCCCATCTACCACATCTTCCCTTTCTACCTGCTCTAAAAGTCTTATTTAACCCTTGTCCTTTGCTCTCATTTCTTTTCCTAGCACCTTTCTGTTACATCTTCAGGATGTAGTCGATGTCTGTTGTTGTCGGCGGTATTACAGTTGTCTGTTTTTTTATCTGACATTTGCTGTAAGGCACATGATGAAGTTCCAAATAAATATCCATCCATCTAGCAGGAATATGACCCGGGTGCTGTGACTGCGATCTGCATACTCTCTTCTGCTATTTGCTTGTAAAAAATCTAAAGTTGAGCTCACATTAGTGCTGATTAACTTTGCAGCGAATTGAATTTAATTTGCGGAAAGCCTTTTAAATTAAAGCAATAGTAGACACTTTTGGGAAATCCGCCTTTCTACTCTCTGGCAGAGAAGTAAATGAGAAGATCGATACCAGTCCCATGAAGACTGGAAAGAGGGGGAAACTGCTAGCCTGGTTGTGTCTAAAGTCCACAAACCGGCACCGTCTAAGCTCTCTCTAATTAGCACGTTATATCTTGTTTGTTTAATCTGTACAAAAATCACTTCAGAAGATTTGAGCGAGACTTCAGAGCGTTACTGGTACTGGCCAAGGAATAGTCTGGCCTCTTGTACAACCACAACATATTGTATAAGTTAAGATGAACCCAGTCGGTAACCTCCGATTCTGTAAAGTGAAGCCAATGCAGAAGTGCTTTAAACTTGCATTCTTTCTAACAGCCAGCAGGGGGCGACTCCTCTGGTTGCAAAAAGAAGTCTGATTGTATAGAAGTCTATCAGAAAATGAGCCTACTCCTCACTTGATTTATTACATCAGTAAACATTATAAACAAGGGCGTGGCTACCTTGTGATTGACAGATCACTACCACAGCGTTGTCCGTGTTTTCGTCTTACAACTTTAACCCTTTCAGTGTGTTTTCAGTTCATGGAAGTTAATTGTAACATTTTGGTCGCCTAAAAACATTACGTCCGGTTGCACTTAGCTCCACCCTCTCGTGTCACTTCTGGTTGCAAAAAACCAAGATGGCGACGGCCAAAATGCCAAAATTGAGACTTCAAAAAACGGCAGTCCACAAACCAATGGGTGACGTCAAGGTGACTACGTCCACTTCTTCTATACAGTCTATGGGTGAACCCCAAAAGCAGCTTGGAATCAAGTTGCGATCAGAGAGCTGAGAACAAATTGTAACATGAACGTCCAACACTTGATGCCGACTATCAGACAGTATTGTTTTCACCCGGCTTTTGTTCCTTTCTGAGAATCTCCTGAACCAAAGTAGCTTTCAGAAGGAAGTGACGGGCCATTTCTCTCTGAGCAGTCCTGGAATTACTCTGCTCGAGAAGCTTTTATACGTCGGTCTCTGGAGACGCTGGAGAAACTGCACATGATGCATGCTTTGTATCATTCATGAAACCGTTGTGAATGATAATGTAATCATTGCTTTGCTTTACACACTGTTGTTGTGTGTTGCCAAAAATACCAGCTCTCATTTAGAGAAATGATCTCTGACGATGAGCTCGCTGAGTGTTATTCCCTCTGTACAAACCTAAATAATGAGGTGTAGAACTGTTATGTTAATAGTGATGAACACATTTTCCCCCTCAAACTATTTGTTACTTTGTTGGTAGCAGTTTTTAGACGAGTGACAGATGAAGATCCATCTTTCAGCCACAATTACAAATCAGATTCAGGGAGCCAAACTCAATGTAAAACAGCGAGCGTGTGGATTGATTGTTATGTTTAACATGGGCGATCCTGTGGTGTCTCTGGCTGTTAGTTACTGCTCTCTCAAGGGTGCAAGCAGTGTTTTCCTTTCTTGGCAAGATGGCTTCTTATTCATCATATAAGTCATTTTTATTACAAAGTGCAGAAAGTGGAAGGTGCAGAGCAAGCAACAATCTTTGATGAATATAACAGAAGAAGACGTACAGTAAGTCAGACATGGAGGTCATACTTCAGTGCAACATTTACAACCAGTGAGGGAAGCACCTCTAAAGACATATACTGCAAACTGAAGCTGCACCTATACCACCTGAGTGCTACATGTCTCAAAAGAGACAAAGCGTTGAACCATCAAATATATTTCATTCCACTCAGGTTCAAATTCCCCTTAGCAACCCCGCCTGCTTTGATTCTTGCTAAGTGGTTTCCCATTGTGGACCAGTGAAATCCAAGGCTGTAACGTGTCTGCAGGGATCACACTAGCACAATCTGAAGGTCAGGATTTAAACTCTCGACACCCATTTGGACAAACCATAAAATCTGAAGGCGCCGTGTCCAGAGACTTGCTGCGTTATTAAAGCCAGGTGGAGATTTACCCCAGCCATTTTTCTGAGTAGATTTTTACATAACTGATTTGTGTTACATATGAACACATACTGTATGAGCTAATGTCACCTACTTCACTGATGATTACCGTTTACATACTGGTCTAAATATCAAAACTATGCTCAGCGCAGACTGTTCTCATACACCGTTCGTAGCTATACCTACAAAAAGTACATCCAACAAAATCATTTTATATGTAATCCACGTAATTGTGAACCAGGATGTATAAAAAGCGACAAACGTCCTGTAGGGAGGAGGTCGGGGTGGATAGGTGGGACAAAAAACACCTGACTTTTGGCCAGGACACCGATGTTCGTACCCGAAACAAGAAGTCAGCGCTGATCTATTTGTCACATAACTTCCGTACTTAAGTTACACCACTTCCGGTGTTCTTTAACCACAAACTATGATCTTTTCCTAAACCTAACTAAGTCGTTTTTGTCACGTTAGTTCCGTACTGAAGTTACACTACTTTTGGTGTCATTTTAACCCAAATTACCATCTTTTCCTAAACCTAACTAAGTAGTTTTAGTCACGTAATTTCCGCATAAATTACGCCACTTCCGTTGTTAATTTAACCCAAACTACAGTCTTTTTCCTAAACCTAACTAAGCAGTTTTTGTCACGTTAGTTCCATACTTAAGTTACGCCACTTCCGGTGTTATTTTAACCCAAACCGCGATCTTTTCCTAAACCTAACTAAGTAGTTTTTGTCATGTAACTTCCGTGATTAAGTTACGCCATATACGGTGTTTAACCAAAACCACAGTCTGTTCCTAAACCTAACCAAGCAGTTTTGTTTCCTAAACTTAACCGAGCTGTTTCCTGTGAAAATAGGAATTTATTTTCAAAAGACGGGAGTGGTGTGTCACATGTTGCTGGACATTCGTAGGAAAACGCATGAAAAATGAGGAATAACTTTTCGTAAGATATAAGAACCGTTATCTGTGTCAGTGGTTTTTTTTTTGTTGCATGTTTAGTCTTTGCATTTTACTCCTTTTCTTTCCCAAACTCTGCTTGTTGCTTGACACCACCGTTGGCCTGTAAATGTGTGTAAACAGCCAAGCCGATCTTTGCAAGGTGAACCTGAGTGGTAGTGAGATTAATAACAAAGATAGGAAATAAAGGAAAAGAAAAAAATACATTTCTACAAATATTCAAGTTATTTTTTTTCTCAGATTTTTCACAAATCTCATTTTATTGTGAAATTCTTGATCGTTTTACCTCTAAAGACCTAAAAAATTTAAAATGTTACCATTTCAGAGGCAACGCCGCTCTTTGGTTGAATTGCTCACAAGAAATGTGGCAGGAGGGATCACAATTTGACATCACTTCGCTTTAAACTGCTGACCTAGCGCTGTTTTCTGAAAGCTTTTGTGAAGTTAAACTGTGAGAGGAGAAAGACAAGGGTGCGGACATGACGGGGTCGAATAGTGCTGATGAATGAATGAATGAACAAATATGTTATTAAAGGTCCCATATTGTAGAAAGCGAGATTTCTTTTATTATAAAGTAGGTCTAGGTGCTATATAATTACTGTGAAAGTATCAAAACGTCACAGAAAAATGCACACAAATTGTATTCAGAAACTGTGCTTTTAAAAGAGCTGTCAGGACTCCTAGAAGTGCCGCTAATCTAGGCGTAGGTGTCGTTGACACACCTGGTGAGTCCTAGATGCAGAAGACTGGAAAACGCTGACCAATCAGAGCAGACTGGGCTTTTTCAGGAGGGGGGTCTTAAAGAGACAGGCGCTAAAACGGAGCGTTTCAGACGGAGGGTGAATACAGCTCTATTCAGACAGACAGTATGAGAAACATAAAGTGTTTTTTGAACATTAAAGCAAGGTAACTCAACAGATCCATTACAACTGATGCTAATGGAAATAAATCAGATGTCCTCACAACCTGTGAGCCAAGCCGGCCTGGCTGGGACTGAATCCTGTCTGACCTGATCCTCTCTCTGTTCTGCCTGCCTTCTGGTTAATAAATGACGAGCACAAAGACTAATAGAAAGGCCGCTGATATAAGTTTGTGTTGTAAACATTCCCAGTAGTAAAGGGTCGCTGTCTGACAGGAGAGAGAGCACAAAGCGAAAGTTCTTTCTCCACATATCAGAGAGCAAAATAAACTGAATTTACATAACTGTCAGAGAGTAGAAAAGCATGTTTGAAACGTGTAAATATGATCCCATCTTCTCCGACACAGAGCGGTTATTTAAAGAAGTGAAAGCTCAAGATGTGCATTAGAACATCAACTCGTCTCCGAGCTGAAATGGACTGAATTTGCCCTGCTTGTCAAGAGAGTAGGCTTAGTTTTCTTCTTCTGTTTCTCCGGGAAAGAAATACATTTTCTCTACTTTGGACGTGTTCTGGGTTCATTTCATCCCTTGAATGATAACAGGTTTACAGCAACAGAAATAACACCCGGGGGAAATTAGGGGGGGCTGCGGTGGCCATCGGAGAGAAATTGAATGCGCCGTGAGATTATTCTGATCCACTTCCTGCTGAAAATGATGAGCGCCTTGAGTGGGGGGATCGCTGCCAATCAAAGCCGCGCACATCAAAAGCGCCGCGATCCTATCTAATTGGTTGACAAAGAGAGGAGAGAGAGAGGTATGCGCGATTTCCATCATACTCGCAAATAGACATCCTGTCCGGCCAGCAGCGCTGCCGAGTACACCACCAATTACCTGAGGCTGTGTATTGTCAGTGGGACTCCCGGTGATGAAACATGTGGGTTGGCCTCTACTTGTAATGTTGCTGAGTTGCCATAATTGATCTCCCCGGGTTTACTACTGACGACTCGACAACACTTTTAATGAGGCGGGGGGAGACGAGTTTGACTCATACCTCCAAAATAGCTGTTTCAGTCCAATTACTCCCCCATTTACTACTGTGACATTTTATCTGTGATGCCGCATGGTGAGAAATTCCTTTTCCAAACACCTCACTTGACAAATGGAAGCCGCTCCTCCATACTGTTTTGTCCTACGTCTCTCCGTGCGTCGGAGCAGCGGGGGCACTCTGTTTTGGATGGAGAGCTGAGGACTCACACTATGAGCCAATCAAAGAAGCCTCCGTAAGTCCGCTCGGTTCCTACGGAGCTGAGTGAATAGACGGATGGAGACTCAACAAGCTTGTGGACAAAGAAAAGTTGTTTTTGTCAAGATGTGGAGGAGAACTTTGACCTTATTTTGAACCTCGTCGGGCCACCATGATGGGGAGCAGGACAACTCAACTGTCTCTATCTTTATTTGCGCTTCTTTATTGACAGACTGGAGCAGCGGTCTCACTGTTTGGAACATTTGTGGCATGATGTAAGAAAGAAGAAACAAATGCCTACAGCCAAACTTTAGGGGTTTGGCAAAATTAGGGCTGTCGATGGATTCAAATATGTAATCGCATGATTGTACATGTTTAATCGTGATTAATCGCACATTATTTATCAGTTCAAAATGTACCTTAAAAGGAGATTTGTCAAGTATTTAATCCTCTTATCAACACGGGAGTGGGCAAATATGCTGCTTTATGCAAATGTATGTATATATTTATTATTGGAAATCAATTAACAACACAAAACAATGACAGATATTGTCCAGAAACCCTCACAGGTACTGCATTTAGCATAAAAAAATATGCTCAAATCATAACATGGCAAACTGCAGCCCAACAGGCAACAACAGCTGTCAGTGTGTCAGTGTGCTGACTTGACTATGACTTGCCCCAAACTGCATGTGATTATCATAAAGTGGGCATGTCTGTAAAGGGGAGACTCGTGGGTACCCAGAGAACCCATTTACATTCACACATCTGGAG
>CAKAOH010020612.1:0-17384 GCA_916701665.1 Sebastiscus tertius
TGCAAATGTATGTATATATTTATTATTGTAAATCAATTAACAACACAAATCAATGACAGATATTGTCCAGAAACCCTCACAGGTACTGCATTTAGCATTAAGAATATGCTCCAATCATAACATGGCAAACTGCAGCCCAACAGGCAACAACAGCTGTCAGTGTGTCAGTGTGCTGACTTGACTATGACTTGCCCCAAACTGCATGTGATGATCATAAAGTGGGCATGTCTGTAAAGGGGAGACTCGTGGGTACCCAGAGAACCCATTTACATTCACACATCTGGAGGTCAGAGGTCAAGGGACCCCTTTGAAAATGGACATGCCAGTTTTTCCTCGCCAAAAATTAGTGCAAGTTTGAAGCGTTATTTAACCTCCTTCATGACAAGCTAGTATGACATAGTTTTCATATTTAGTTTTATATATATAAAAGTAACTTGTAACTCTATCTGTCAAAAGTATAAAGAAGTATGTAAGTGAGCTTAAGTCAGAAGTATAAAGTAATATAAAATGCATTAACTCTAGTAAAGTATGTGTAGACCTTACCAGAGTACACTCCTTGTGTAAATTTACTTTCCATCACTGATAAGCATTTATGGCAACGTTACTGATTAATGTCCGTGGCTGCATAATATTGACTGATGATAATTCTATAAATTAATGATATAAACTCTCTTTGGCTTTAAGCAACAGCTCTGACGGATTAAACCGAGTCGTGTTTATGAGCCAAAGTGGACACGGGGGGTGAAAACGAAGATCAGAAGCCGACGAACACGAAAAGAGCAGTTTGGATGCAGACACTGATTATTACTCCATAAGCTCTCTGCTCTGGCTCTGTGTGCGATTGTGTGTGAGGGCAGTGAAAAAAGAATATGATTCAAACTGAAAAGTGCTGATGTAACCGGTGGCTTGTGTTTAATCTGATATGTAATCCTCTTTTTATGAGATTTGACGCAATTCACATCTCGCCTGGTTGAAGGAGCATGTCGTGACTGTTTACTTCCTGTGGTACAGTACGCCACTTTATACTTCTACCCCACTACATCCCAGAGGGAAATCTTCTTTTTTACTGCACTACATTTATTTGATAACTATATTTACTTACTTTTGACATAGAAAGAGGTTGTAAAATATGTTATAAATTAAACTACCAAACATTTTATTCAAGTACCGAAACAATTAGTCCATTAATTTAATTTACAGTACTGTAAATGAATTATTTTGATAATCGTTTGACATTTTTCATGTAAAAACATTTTATGAGTCCAGATTCGCAACTTTTCTTTTTAATAATGTTAATGTATGAGTAATAATGTTGAGGTTGGACTGTTGGTAGTGATGGTGATGGTGTCACTTTGGGCTCAGGGTCATTGTGATGGCATTTCTCACTATTTTCACTATTTTTACAAACCAAACAATCTGTCGATTAATGGAGAAAATAATCATTAGTTAATGTAAGGCAGGCTTCTCGCTACCTTAACTATAAACTTACTTAATACTTAATTAAACTCCTGTAGGGCTGTGGGTAAAGCAAGAGCACGGGGAGAGCTTGGTCTGCAACAGGATCCACTTTAATGTCTCAACTCCACGTAGGACAATTGAACACCAATCACTTAAAAGGTGGCACATCACTTCATATCACTCCGCCAATCTTAATCACCACTCATTTTAGAAGCACGTAAGGTGCGCCAAATTATATAGTTCCATACCTAACTTAAAGAGCAGAATACAATATGTATACTGTATAAAATAAATCTTTACAAAAATAAATCTAATCTTACATTAAGATAAGATATTCCTTTATTAGTCCCACGGGGGAAAGTTTGCAGTGTACAGCAGCAAAGGGGAAAGTGCAGAGACAAGACGCGGCAGTAAAAAACAAAAATCAAGATACAACACAGTGCGAAAATCAAGACAAAAGTAGACAGACATTTAAAATATGAACAATTTAAATAGAACTAACACCATTTTCTTCGTACTAGTCAAATTACCACAGCAAACATTTCAATGTTTTAATACTTACTACACTTCTAATAGAGCATTTCTACAGTGTGGTATTAGTGGTGGTATTAGCATGTTAATGATGATGATGGTAATAATGCTGACATATGGCGGTACATGAAACACACTTGTTAGAGGTGGTTGTTTAGGAAGTGCAGCTACTGACAGTTGAGGTCGGCGTGCACATGGGCAGGAGGGAACTATTTTTATCAGTCAGGCTGTAACATGAAGCGCCGACCCCACGTCAGGATGTATAAATAACTGCTTTTCAACGTCTCAGTGTCTGTTTACATCTGGTGGTGACGGACTGGGTTCTGCACGCCGGAAGACAAAGTGTCCATGAAGTGTGCCGTCATTGAATGTAATCCTTTAAAACCAGGTGTTCATCCTGGTCAGCTGCTTTTGCAACATGTAAAACGTGTGACTTGTCATAATGTAACGTGACACTCCTGACTGTCCTGATCTTCGTTTATTGCTCCTCTGCAGCCTGACCTGCGACTGGCAATGGACTACATGAACAACGCCTCCAACAGCTACAGCCCTGGAGACACCATGAGCTCCTCCTTAGCCAACATGACCATCAACGACCAGCACCACCAGGAGAACGGAGTCCTGATGAAAGGTCAGACATGAGCCAAGTCACTTTTATTTATACAACCCAATATCACAAGGCTTTATGATCCGTACAGCGTACACAACACCCTCTGTCTTTACAGCATTGATTCAGATCAGGAAAAACTCCCCAAAGAAACACTTAAATGGGGGGAAAAATGGAAGAAACTTCAGCAGGAGTAACTGAAGAGAGATCCTCAGATATGCAGTAGATGTGTAAAGAATAGACCGACAAAAAAAGGTGCTCAGTTGATGCACTCGATGACTAGTGCAAAATGAGAAAAGTGAATACAGGTGATACAGAATAAGTGGGTGTTCAGACTGAAAACAACAATAAGCTGAGAGTGTCGATGAAATATTCTCCAGGAAGTCCAGTCTGAAGGTTATCACACGTGAAACTAGAGCAGTCAATCGATTCAAATATTTAATTTAATGATTGTCCATTATTAATCGACAATTAATCGCACATGTTTTTATCTGTTCAAAACGTACTTTAAAGGGCGATTTTGTCAAGTATTTAATACTCAAACATGCTGCTTTATGCAAATGTATGTATATATTTAATATTGGAAATCAAATATAGAGTCCCACGGTGCACTGATGATAGGTGCATAGGGGGCACAGGTTAAAGGTCAACTTCAAGTCAGTCACTGTGTCTTAAAGTTAGCGCTTTAATCCCAGAACATATTCTTAAATGATCTCAAAGAGAAGGATATATATGAAGATTTAAATCTCCACGTACTGTACAGTTTCCTAAAAGTCGGTGTGGTCTGTACAGATTTGGGGCCGAGGCTGAGCCCCGCAGTTTCAACTGTGCTTTGTTTTAATCAGCTTTACATAATGGATACAAGGCATGCTTGACTGGCGCTGAGTGCCCGACTGCAGCTGCACTGTGCTCTGTAATAATCCAGGCATCTGGGTCAGAACGAGCTCCCGTCTCCATCCTGTGTCACTGTTCTATATTCAGTCCATAAACAATCAGGCTTTTAATGCCACACACTGAGAAAAAAGACACATTTTAAGACTGAAAAAGGTAAATAAATGTCTTGTTTTTCAGAGTTAAATAAATAACAACAGTCCTGATAGATTGCTCAATAATCAGTTTCAGTTTCTTCCTTCTCACCCCTTCTTATCAACCGTATTGGCCAATTAGTACGTAGCCTAGCCTTCCCCAGTTTACAGCCCTCGCTAGTGCAGTCGTTCTCCCCGTTTTCACTTCCCATCATCTTACGTACAAACAGGAAGCAGCAGCAGCAACACACACAGTCAGGTCCGCCCGTCAGCGGCGAAACGCAGAGTGAGTATTTCATCCATCTGTTTGAGTAGAAGACGTAGTTGGACAGTGTAGTATTAGTAGAGTAAAGATAGTTGTGTGATTAGCTTAGAGGAAATGTAGAGCAGTAAATTGTGTTAATATTATGATTTAATAATATTATTTCCTTTATAAATTTATTAGGAATCAACTTAAGATTTGATCCTGTTAAAATAATTCATTTTCTCCACAAACACAGTTAAAGTGGCTTTAACTTATCTTTTTAAAATAACAATAACATACACATGAACATAGTGGAGCGTTTAGCAGCTAAAGAGACAGATATTTCCCTCAGGAGTTGGTGGTGGAGACCAAAAACGGAGCTAAAAGAAAGAATTTTGGACTTATATTCATTAGGTGACACAAACACAAAGACTCCTAATGAATGTTGCTGGATGTGGAAATAAGTTTGCTAACAACTTCAACATATCAACTTAAAAGGTGATGATATTACAATATTGTTCCCGTAAGTGGCCAAAAAATTAACTTAATGCATGTATAAGTGACTCAGTGACAGTTGGATGTCTTCTACCAACCCGATACATATATATAGCACATTTTTGTGTGTCATGATGACGCGTTTTAGGCTTTTTGTGTGTCATTAAGGTTTAAGAAAAAACATCATGGTTGGGCTTAAAGTAATTATGGAAACTTTGTAAAATATGTATGTAACTGACGTATCATTAGTACGGAAAACACGTCACTAACTTCAAAAATAACTCAACAACACTTTGGGACGCAAACACTGGTGTCCTGGTTGAAAGTCCCGTGCTTGTTGGACCTACAGTATCCTGCATTCACATATCTGGAGGTCAGAAGTTAAGGGACCCCTTTGAAAATGGCCATGACAGTTTTTCCTCGCCAAAATTTTGCGTAACTTTGTAGTGTTATTTAGCCTCCTTCCCGACAAGCTAGTATGACATGGTTGGTACCAATGGATTCCTTAGGTTTTCTAGTTTCATATATAGCTTTAATCTGAGCCCGCTGCATCCACATAGTGAAGCATTTAGCAGCTAGAGAGACAGATATTTCCCTCAGGAATTGTAAATAATGTTGTGTTTTCCTTGCTTTATGAATTTATGAATCCTCTTTTTCTCAGAGTTTCTTGTGCATGTTTATTATCTAAAAACACAGTGAATCTCTCCCAAAGTATCGTCACATTATTTCAAATGAAATTTTATTTGTGCCATATTTGAATTTAAGACCTTTTTAAAATGTTTTTATGGTTTGTTCTCGGTGGTTCACATGAATCTGGATTTAGCAGCTAAATAACTGAAGGTTTTAACCATTTTAATTCTATTTCACAGCTCACATGAACATTAATTTCTGATTTTTACAAGTGTTTCAGAGTAACGTCACAATAAACCTCCAGCTTGACCTCCAGTTTACCTTTAATTCACAGAGATTGACGCAGCTCTCAGTGAAAACGGGGTGAAACCCGTGTCTGAACTCTGTGATGACGAGGTGCAACCTGGTACGACCGCCCGACACCAACGACTTTATTAACTCAACTTAACCGTCGTTCAGCATGTTTCAGTTTGCGTGCAGATTTTTCCGTTTATTTTTTCCTCTTTTTCCAAATAACTTTCTTTTTGTTTCACAGATTTAATTGAAGAAACGTTCATCTTAGTTTGTTAATTTTCTTCTGCCTCACTTTTTTATTATTATTTTCAGCACGTCTTGGTTTAAATGTGTTTTCCTGCCTGTTTTCTAACGTTTGCTTTAAACCTGCTTTTCTGATATTTACATGTCTCTGTGTCTCTATAAACAAAGTGCAATAAATCTAGTGCTTAGTGAACATGTAGAATCTCCTCTTCACCAGCCACCAGACGTGTGGACTCAAGTCACACATTTGAGACTTGACTTGACAAAATCAAAAATCGAGTTGCAACTCGACTTGGACTTAAACACCAATGACTCATGACTTCACTTAGGACTTGTCCGTCTTGATTTGGGACTTGACTCAGGACTTTTCAGTCTTCACTTTGGACTTGACTTGGGACTTGCATGTCTTGACTCGGGACTTGACTCCGAACTTTTTTAGTCTTGACTTGCCTGTCTTGACTTGGGACTTGTCAGTCTTGGCTTGGGACTTGACTCGGAACTTGTCAGTCTTGACTCGGGACTTGTCAGTCTTCAATTGGGACTTGACTTAGGACTTTTCAGTCTTCACTTTGGACTTGACTTGGGACTTGCTTGTCTTGACTTGGGACTTGACTCTGGACTTGCTTGTCTTGACTTGGTACTTGACTCTGGACTTGCCTGTCTTGACTTGGTACTTGACTCCGGACTTGCTTGTCTTGACTTGGTACTTGACTCCGGACTTGCTTGTCTTGACTTGGGACTTGACTTGGGACTTGCCTGTCTTGACCTGGGACTTGACCTGGGACAGAGACTTGGTCCCACCTCTTTCAGCCCCACATGTCTGATGAACATGGAGGATACTGTCTCTCTGAGCCTGTGAGGGTTTTCCTCAGTAGCTGCTGTCCAGTCTGAGTCCATCCAGCTTTGATCAGAGACACTGAGAGTCCACAGCGTGGCGGAGAGACGAGGGTCAGCAGGTTGAACATACTCCTTGATCCGTTAAACAGCTCCTGCAAACATGAGAAATACCACAACAGGAGGCCAGGAGGTGTCGGTTAGGAGACCTGAGGATAGTCTGTCAGATTAGGCTGAGGTCTGGAGTTGAACTATTCCTTCTCTTCTGACTGACTAACATCATTTAATCCTGCAGCAGCAGCAGAGACGTCTGCAGAGGAAGCCGCCGTTGAAGCTGAAGGTCCTGAGCTCTCAGCAATAGAGAGTGCCTCATGTGAAGACGAGGGGCAGCCCGGTACGCCTCCGGTCTCTGAGCTCCTGCCGCTTTTCATCTGCTTCTGCATTCAGTTGGTTTTGACATTTTGGGAAATATATTTGCTTTCTTGCTTGAAAAGATTAACAAAACTCACACGTTAATATAAATATGAAGCTACAGCCAGCAGCATTAGCTTAGCTTAGCATAAAGACTGGAAACAGGGGGAAACTGCTAGCCTGGCTCTGCCCAAAGGAAGCAATATCTGCCTGCTAGCACCTCTAAAGCTCAATAATAAGCCCTATCAGTAGGACTGCAAATACCGATTATTTTTTCAATAATTCAAATAATAATTTGGTCTATAATACATTAGAAAACAGTAAAAAAAAAAACACAATATGATGCCACAAATGTCTTGTTTTGTCTGACTAACGGGTTTAAAACCCCAAAATATTCAATTAGCTTTAATATAAGCAGCAAATTCTCACATTTGAGATCCTGGAACCATCAAATATTTGGTATTTTTGCTTGAATAATGACTAATCGATCAATTGTTGTCGTGTGTTGCTAGCCACACGTTAGCCTCTGGTAATCTCCCATTCTGGAGTGCTGTTTGCAGTCAGTGGGGTTAACGTTAAGCGGGCTGTTAATGGTCAGTGAATCCGTCCAAACTGTCGCCTCGCTGCTTGTTAAACGACAACATCTTGTTTTTTATTTCACGTGTTAAATACAGAATATGTGACGTGTTAACGGGGCAGCTATGGAGTTGTTTAAAGGGACATTTGATGGAGTAACAAGTGATGTCATTTATTTTGCTGTTGTGTGATTAGTTAAGTGATTATAATTGAATTGATTTGATTTTTAAAGGTAATCAACGTGTTTTATTTCGTTTGTTTAATCCACACAAGTGTAAAAATGTAAATTTAGGATTTTTACGGGGGGTTTTTTGCCCGACTATTTCTTAACCGTTAGCTGTAACTTCCTGAACTCTTGTTGCCATCTTAATGTTGCCAGGCGACCAAGATATAACTCCTCCATTAAACTGCAACTTGTTGTTTTTTACACTTTGTTTTTGTGCGTATTAAACAAACAAGATGTTAATTATAGAGCTTTAGCGGCTGCTAGCTGTGGCTTCATATTGAACGTGCAGACTTGAGAGTGGTGTCGATCTTTTCCTCTAATTTGCTGCAAGAATAAGCGAATAAGTGTTGAACTGCTCCTTTAAGTTTTTATAACCAAAGCTGCTCTTGTGTTTGTCAAATGAAGCTTACTATCTTTTTCTTTCAGCATCATAATTGGAAAAAGAGTGTTTTTTGTTCTTTGGCTTCTTCTTTTCTCCGTGCTCGCTCTGACGGTTGATGATTTACTCCTTTCTGAACTGCAACACGATCATACACAGACTCAAACATGTCCCTTTTTTTAAAAATAAAAAGATGGTTACATCCTGGCTATTTCAGAATGAAGGGAATGTGCCAAACCACAGGCAGATTTAAGACGCATGTGATCTGTTAAACAGATGCACCGCTCCCAGTGGTGGGGAACGCCAGAGTAATGTTAAAACCAGCTGAAACACCACATGGAGCACCAGCTTAGGTGGTGGTGCTGCTGCACCACGTCAGACTGGTGGAAACCTGATTGATTGCATATTGATCTCTATGTTTTTGACTGACATATTTAACAGTTACTTTGCTATGGGCTTCCTGCATTAACCGAAGACTTGCTGTATGCGGGCTTTGTATTGATTTCTTTGCAGTGAGTGAGTGAATCAATCAGTTATGACTGACAGAAACTCATTACTGATATCTTTTTCCATTTGTCTCAACATGTTCAAGCAGGAGCAGGAGCAGCAGCTTCAACAGGTAGGCTGTCTTATGTTTTATTGATATCGCACTTAGACTGTATTTATTTACTGCAGGAGATAGATATGAATACAGTTAGAACTCCAGGTGGACAGAAAGATGTTCTCTGCTTTCTGTTTTCATAGTATGTGTGATATCTGAATAATTATTGACTTTTACAGGGTTTAATAAGAATTAATTAATAAATTAAACCGTTTTAAAAGGTAATTTTAGATTGATTAATTCTGTATTACTAAACTAAACAAAAAGATATATAAATATAAATAAAATAAAAAATATTAATGCATATATACATTTAAAATATACATATACACACTGTATATAAAATTAAATCAATTATATTTCCTCATTCTGTCCTGAATAATTATAGACTTTTACAGAGTTTAATTTGAACTAATTGATAAATTAAACCATTTTAAAAGAGATTAAATTCCGTATTACTAAACAAAACTTAAAAATATGTAGAAATATAAATTAAATCAAAAATTCTATACATATATATGTAAATGTATATATATATATACATATACATATATGTATATATATATACACACATATATATGTATATATATGTGTATATATATGTATACATATTTTTCACAATTCACAATTTAAAGGAAAAAATAATAATTAATAAAAATATAATTATTAATTGGCAAATTTTTTTATTTTTTTATTTTTTAGTTTAGTTTATTAATGCATCATTTAAATGCTAAATAGTTGTGTTAATTTATTACGTATAATTTTTTTTATACACTGTAAAAGTCCGTAGTTGTGGTGTCACACTCCAGACTCTCTATAGCGCTTTAATAGTTTATTTCAAAGGTTTTTGAGGGGACTGCATTATTTTACAGTTTCCAGAAGGACTTCAGAAAGACTTTATTTCATATTTTAATCACATTTTTACAATGAAAATGCACATTTTAGTGGTGTGGTGTTCATTATGTTCACTGGAATGCATCATCTGTCGTCTGTCACCCCGGTGTGATGCATTAATGTCCATTTCCATCTCATTTTACTTTCATGTGAAGGTTTTTTTCCACCATTGATCACGTCTTGCATCTTCACCTTTTTATAGCTCTCAGTTTTTCTATTTAATGAAATATTAAAATAGTCTTTTTTATTTTCCTCCTGGACATCAGTTGTCCAGTTCTTTAATTATTATTTTTTTGTTTCAATGGGGAGATGGAAAACGACTGCTGTGAATGTCATCATTAATCTGCTTTCCAAACAAATTAGCAAAGCCTGGTGCTACTGCAGTCCGCAGTGAGTTTGCGTTTGCGGGCGACGGATCAAATCCTGAAGTAGCCGGAGCTGTTGACTTCATGGGAGCTTCCTGCCCCTTGGACCCAAGAAATGAGTTGGGGGAGTGTGGGAAGAGGCTAAGTGAGTCTTTATGGGCCTCCGAAGACCTCGGCTGCGGGTCGGAGATAAGACGGGACAACGGGGCGAGCCCCGAGCGGAACGGAGCCTCGGATTCTCTGAGGGCGAGCAGCCTCGACGCCGCCGAGCGCCTGAGTGAAATGAGCAATCTGTCCGGGATGTCTTTAGTTCGCAGCGCAGCTTTGGAAGACCTGACGTCCATCGGAGACAGAAGCTTGTGGGTCAATCAAGGAGAAGAGCTGGAACAAGACGGAGCAGCTTTGAAGTCCAAGAACATCCCAGAAACACAAGAAAGTCCGTCACACTTTGACTCTCATTCAGAAGATCTACATAGAAACATTTCCGAGAACCTTTTAACCGAAATGCCATCTGACACGGCGGCTGAAAACAGCAGCAGTGACTCATCGTTACACAGGGCCGACTATTCAAAGCCTGACATTTCTGATGACTCAGACATGAGGAGCATGAGTGTGGCTCAGACCACCGGTACCGCCGAGCTCCAGAACACTCCCCCCGTAAGCTCTCCAGCCAGAAAGTCTATGGTGCCGGTCCCTATTTTCAAAGGTCTGTTTGCCGTCATATTCACCAGTTCAGAGTCCTCTTCAGTTTAACTCCTTCCACTTCTTTCTTTTACAACGCAGCTTCTACTGTATGCCATGCTGCACTCCCCCCCCTCCGAGTTGTTTCTATTGGACGTTAACTTTTTGACCCGAGGAGAAGCTTGTTGTCCTCCCATCCCCACTTTTGGTTTCATATCTCCATCTCTGCTCACTCTGCTGGTCATGCGGCCCCCCCCCCGAAAACAAATCCACTTTATTTGGTTTCCACAAGCACTTTGTGTCACCATGCATGCTGCATATCACCGACATTTGGTTTGGTTTCTTTGCCATATGAATGTGTTTAGGCACACACCTGGTAGCAAAACGTCTTACATGGGAGGAAATAAAAGAAGAAATGAAAGATATTAAAAAGCCTGCTTCTCTCTTCTGTCTGTAGCTCAAGCGAAGATGGATAACGGCTCTGCAGATAAGGTACGTGACCAACAACACTATCATCATTTCTTTTATTAAAGGGATCATTCTGGTTTATTATATACAAGTTGGAGCATATTTTTGTTGCATCTTTTTCTACCAGTTATTATACCATTGATCTGGAAACACAGACACTCGCTAACGTTAAACACATAACTTGCGCACTAACCAGTTATTCATTAAAGGAGTTTGAATAACACATTTTAGTATAAAAAACATCTTAAAAATACATAATTCCCCGATGCTTTGGCTCGGCGGAAACCCTCGTATCGGATCGGTGCACTGACTGGCGTACTCGCCGATACACGATCCTGAATGTTGGGCAATATCGGACGCATTTCTGATACTGGTATCGGTATTGGAACAACTCTATGCTGGAAACTACGCTAATGCTGAATGTTGTCTTCCATAAAAACAAAACAATGAGCTAAAAGATGCTAAAACGCTCAATTGACGTCATTTATTTGAAGCATTTGTTGCATGCTTACTTTTCCCGTCAGACTTTGTTTTTGTCGTGTCGCTGTTTGAAATGACGATTAAGACGATTGTAATAAACCGGAATAATCCTTTCATCTGTGAGATACAACCATTCTTTTCCATCATTTTTCATTTGTTAAATCATTTTCTGTTCATGATCATTAGAACTTCTTTTGTTTTTTTTATCCATTTTCTTCCTCCTCATGAAAAAGACTCAAACTGCCACCAAACCAACCTCTTCCCTTAAAAGACCGTCCGTAGTCACCAAAGGCAACAAAACACACGCCTCCTCCCGAAACGGGCCCAGCTCCATCCCCGTTAAAGCCAGAAGCACAGGGCCCAGGCAGCCCGGAGTAAGTACGGCTCTGAACGCAGCTGAGAGTTCACACCTGAGCTGAGTTCAGGTTGTTAAAGACGACGGATGGATGCTCAGTTTCCTCGTCTTGTTTGAGAGGTCAAGGAAATATAAATGCATCCTTACTAACATTGCTTCTTTGTTAATTACCATAAACACTAACCAAAGACTCATCCATTCATCTCTGATTACAGTTTGACTCTCATTTCCTCCACCAGATCACATTTCTATGATTTTGTCTAATGCAGGGGTCAGCAACCTTTACTATCAAAACAAAATCTGTCTGGAGCCGCAAAACATTTGAGCATTGTGATGAAGGTAACACAGTTTATAGTCTAAGTATATAGTATATAAGTCTAACCCAGTGAGGGCCAAAGAGACAATGTACGACGGAGTATTAGGGCCACATCGAGGGAAAACAAATCAAAGATTACCAGAATAAAGTCATAAATTTACGGGAAAAAAAGTTGTAATATTACGAGAATAAAGTCATAACTTTAAGAGAAAAAAAGAAAATAACACGTAAAATGACTACTTTATAATATTATGACTTTATTCTCATAATATTATGTCTTTATTCTTGAAATCTCAGATTTATTATTTTTCCTCAATGTGGCCCTAATACTCCGTCGTACCATAGACCTACAACAATGATAAATAAAAAGTAAGATGTAAACAAAAAACAGTTATTCATTTCCATGTTTAAAACTCCACAGGGAGCCTCTGGAGAGGGGCTAAAGAGGTTGCTGACCCCTGTGTCTAATGCAAGTAGAATAAAAGCAGCTTTCTGAGCTCTCTGCTGAAAACTAAACCTTTCGGCCGCTTTGTTGATTTTCAGAGTCTCGGTGGTGCAAAGTCTCAAACCCCCGGAGCCAAACCTTCTGTCAGAACTGCAGCTCAACCAGGTACGGAACGAAAACTTTACTTTTAACTCTTTTCATTTCATTTTTCTATTTATGTGATTTTTTTTTTTTTTTTTTTATAAGGAGTAAGATTTAAGGATTGCTTATGATGTGTCATATTCTTTGTGATACAGCTAGTGCCAAGAAACCTCCCACTCCAAAAAATGAAAAAGGTAATAAAAACAGAGAATCATTAGAGGTCACTTTAGCGTTGCATGGCCACAACGCCACAGTCTGATCCGGTCCCGGATCAGACTTGGTCAGCTTTTAGCCGGTAGAGCTCCTAGTCTGTTTATATTTATACTTATTATTTTCCTTTCATCCACCACTGTTTGAGTTGTGTGAAACTTCTGACTCGTCACTTCTTCCGATTGCTTAAGACGGGAGTGGACAGAGCAGCCCCGGCACTCCGAAATCTCCCTCTAGCCAAGCACAGTCTGCGAAGGCGGCGGCCGAGGCAAACAAAGTGAAGAAGATCGCGGTGGTGCGTTCTACGCCCAAATCCCCCGGCTCGCTGAAGAGCCGCCCGCCGGCCCCTCTGGCTGCGGCGGCGGCGCCCATGCCGGACCTGAAGAACGTCCGGTCCAAGATCGGCTCCACAGAGAACATCAAGCACCAGCCTGGAGGTGGAAAGGTAAACCTGACTCTGACTCCAGCTGTTACATCTCATACCGCAGTCCAGGCCTCTCCTGTAGTCTGCAGATTGGAGGTTTAGATCGGAGCTCTGGAGGCAGAAACACACAGTTTTTGACATTTCCTGATAAAAAGCACAGTACATTAATACATACCTATTTTAAGAAGGTAGAATATAAACTTAAAGGTGCTCTTTGTGGTCTTAAAAAACATTTTGAGTGCATTTCCTTCCGTATAAAAAATTTGCAAAGCCTATTTTTTTAAATAATTTAAATCCTGCATGGTTAACAACCAGCTAGCTTCTTTTGCACAGCCTTTGGAAGCACGATGCTTCTTTAGAGTTCAAGTACCTCGGGGTCTTGTCTGGAGTGAAGGGACAATGGAACGTGACATTGGCCGGAGAATCGGAGCAGCGGTATTGCGTTCGCTTTACCGCACCGTTGTGACGAAAAGAGAGCTGAGCCGGAAGGCAAAGCTCTCGATCTACCGGTCAGTCTTCGTTCCTACTCTCCCCTCTGGTCATGAAGGCTGGGTCATGACCCAAAGAACTAGATCGCGGGTACAAGCGTCCGAAATGTGTTTTCTCAGGAGGGTGGCTGGCGTCTCCCTTAGAGATAGGGTGAGAAGCTCAGTCATCCGTGAGAGACGCTACTCATTTGAGTTGAAAGGAGCCAGCTGAGGTGGTTCGGGCATTTAGTGAGGATGCGCCTCCTTAGGGAGCTGTTCCAGGCACGACCAGCTGGGAGGACGCCACGGGGAAGACCCAGGACTAGAGATTATATCTCCACACTGGAACTGGGAACGCCTCGGGATCCCCCAGTCAGAGCTGGTTAATGTGGCCCGGGAAAGGGAGGTTTGGGGTCCCCTGCTGGAGCTGTTGCCCCCGCAACCCGAATCCGGATAAGCGGTTGAAGATGACTACCGATTATAATAAGCGGACTTTGCAACTCTGCCTTCCGTCAGTCTTCACTCGGTTTAAAAAGGGTTGGTATGACATATGATATGACGATAGGCGGAAATGTGATTTATATCTTTGTCTGTCTAGTCTGGCTTTCTTGTGGTGGTTGTCTTTTTTTTTTATTATTATTATTTAATTTTAGTTATTTTTTAATAATTAATTTTGGTTGGTATGTTTGTGAGTCTGTCTGTAGATGTTACTTTATTTTTCTTTTTTTTTGTGATGAAAATTTAAAAAAATAAAATAAAAAAAAGATTTCAGCCAAAATAAAATAAATAAATAAATAAATAGGGTTAAAAACTGTCTCCTCCCACTGAGATTCGTATTCCTGCTTCCAGAGTCTCTGAGAAATGTTTTAGAAACTAAAACTCCAATCTGCCTTTTGATGTTTGTGTGTGTGTGTGTGTGTGTGTGTGTGTGTGTGTGTGTGTGTGTGTGTGTGTGTGTGTGTGTGTGTGTGTGTGTGTGTGTGTGTGTGTGTGTGGTCCATTTTAGCATTAAAAGCACTGCAAAGTCTTTGTTCTAATTTGGTTTAAACTACAGTAGTCTGATGTTTTACTGCTGAAATTTAAAGGATCTTGTGTTGTGATATTTATGGACCAAAAATAAATAATATAAAGTTACCCCTGACGTTTAAATAGCAGATCAAACAACCAGAAGAGAGGATGAGCATAAATACTTCATCATACTGAGTGCAATGATTCCTGTATTTGGTCCTAAAAGGAAATGAGAGGAAGACCAGTCTGGAGTAGCCCAGTGGCTCTCTCTCCTCTCTGACACAACGTCACCTCTCAACCTGCATGTTATACTCAAAGTTACCAGCTGTCTCTGAATCAGCAGCGTCCATTGTCTCTCAGGCTTCACAGCTCATTGTGTCCAACCGTCGTCTCCGCTCAAAAAATCTAAAAGCTGACGTTTTCATTCTTCCAGGTGCAAATCCTTGATCAGAAGGTGGACTATAGTAATGTCCAGTCTAAGTGTGGCTCCAAAGGCAATGTGAGACATGAACCCGGTGGCGGCAATGTGAGTAACTGAGGGATGAACTCAACACCCGACTCTTGAGTTTCTCTACAGTTAAGATCATCGGAAAACAACTTTTGGTAAAAAGAAGAAGAAGAAGAAGAAGGAAGTGCTCTTTTATTATTTGTATTTAAGAAGATGGACTTCTGGATGGAATCTGTACAGTCACAATCTGCTCAATAAGAAATATTCAGCTTTTGTTTTGTTCTCAGTTCACTAATAGCTCAAGGTGCATTTAACCCAAAGCTGCTTTAATGCTCATCAAATATAGCTTTTTGGGTCTCACCTGTCCTCGTTCAATAACCGTCACATTCTGCAAAATGTTTGTATTTTCATGCACTAAAGTTATTAGAATATCTGCAGTGGTTAAACCAAACGACTGTGACAAACATACATATTTTCAACTCATTTCATTAAAGCTGCCGTCCTTATAAGACCTTTAGACACCAGGGACGCTCATTTTTCGTGCATTTTTCGTGCAATTATATATAGTATATCAATATATATTTTTGAACCGTTGTTTTTGTCATGAATACTTTAACACAGAACGCAACTAGAATGGCACTCGGAGAGCGCAGACCTCCGCCAAGGTGCCTGACTTTAAAAACAGATCACAGCTCCCAGCTGGCGGTATGGTGAGGCGGTCGGCTTGTTATTAACACGGTGTGTTTCCGTGTAACGTATCGGCGGATGCGTCTCTCATTCAGCCTTGTTATGTCTCTATAACGTTACACTACGTTGTCTCTCATCCCATCATCTACCGCTTTGTTCTATCTCACCACGGACGGCCAGCAGCTCACGCGTCATCAACGTGTCATCAGTCACACTGTGCATGTGTTATACCCTGTGGTCTTAAAGCTCAGGCTGGTCAGAATCCGTAAAGATATTCCTGAATCCGGATCAAGATCCAGATCGCCATCAAAGTCTAATGGATTGTTCATTGTGCCACACCCCACCCCTCCAAAACAGTCCAGTCTTCATCCCTCGGACATTATTTCCTCCATCCTGGGCGGATCCCCCCTCCGGCTGAATCTTCTGTTCTCATTTTAATATTCTGAAGACTTTTATTTTTCTTTCTCGAACTTCTGCAGGTCCAAATCCTTGATAAGAAGATGGACTTGGCTAACGTCCAAGCTCGTTGTGGATCTAAAGACAACCTAAAGCACACTCCTGGAGGAGGCAAGGTGAGGAGTCTCGTTCTTGACTTTCACTTTTGGAATAATTGACCTTCTTAACCTGTGAAATACTTGACCTGAAGGAGGATCATAGTGATTAAAGACAATATCAGACATGTACATGAAGTGGTAATCTGAGGGATCTTCTCATCGGGAGAGTCTTGAGTATCTCAGCAGTTCAGATCATCACACAAATCCTTGTTAAGAATAAGTTAAAGGTCCTTCCTGTCCTCTTTAATCAGCCATGTTCCCTGGTTAGATCTAGTTTCCTCTCCAGCTCTGGTCCTCTCTCGCTGCTGCTGCTGCTTCCTCCAGGATAACCGTCTCTCATATCAACTTTCCAGGTACAAATTCTTGAAAAGAAGCTGGACTTAAGCAATGTGCAGTCCCGATGCGGCTCCAAAGATAATATAAAACATGTACCCGGCGGTGGCAATGTGAGTAGATGAGGGGTTCGGCCCGTGGCCTCCTTGTTGCTTCTCCTGAATGCATCTTCACGAAGGAGCAGGATGTCAGCGTGCACGAAACCTCCTGTGTGTGTTCAACCCTCCTGACCTCGATACTCCAACACTGTTAACACCTCTTATTAACAGTTTTATCATTAATACACAGGCATGAGCATTTCATACTGACGACTTGGAGTAGCACTAAACCAGAGAGCAGTGGTGGAACGGAACCAAGAACATTTACTCAAGTACAACTAATGCAAAGTTGCTCAGTGACTGATTAAAGCATTAATATTCATTTTTTAATATACATTTAATGACATAGGTTAGTCCCAACCAGTCGACTCAATCTCTAATTGGCCTTGAAACAGTAGACGGCGTTTGAGTCATTTTCAACTCATGAAATGACACAAAAAACACCAGTATTGATAT